>JANTPZ010127966.1:0-16287 GCA_025593235.1 Vachellia pachyceras
AGAAAAGTTTCAAAGTAAAGGAGAATTAAGAAACAAAGGTAGCAAAGTTTTCTAACTTTATCTAACATTATTGTGACATTACCTTAATGATGTGCATGACATTATGACATTGTTTAAATGTGTTTATGAGTGACATGATGCTATGGCCATATGCATTGATATGTGCTTGGTACACATTTTACATTGTTACACATTACTTTATGAACTTAAAGCATGTCATGCAAATTTTCTATGTATGTTAGTAAGCTTTGCTATTGGGATTTCCAAAAATCTCACTCTCCCCCACTAACCATTTCTAGGTACAAGTTCATCAAAGGGTAAGGAGAAAGTTTATGATGCATGAAGCAAGGAATTTGTCATGATTTTGATCATAAAACTATGTTGTAATTATATGAACATTCTAGAATTTATGTATGGCATGTAATATGTGATGTAAACCTGTGAGTGTTTGGCTAGTATGTGATGGATAATGACCCTTAATTACATGATTAAGTATGATTAAAAGAGGATTAGAAGTTAGGGTTTCAAATGGTAAAGTTTGTAATTGAAAAGTTTGGCTGAGTGTTGAAGTTAAGTTAGTCAAACCCCTAATTTTGACCTGTCGAGAAATAGAGCAAATAGACTCCAAATGAGTTGAAATTTTACAAAAAAAATATTTCACATTGCAAGCTTTAAAAGAAGCTAAAGTACACTGAATTTTGAGTTTTGTACAGAAAGTTATGATGCTCTAAAGTTTGAAGAAAATCACTGAAAAACATGGGAAAATAGGAAAATGACCAAATGAACAGTGCAATTTCACGAATTAAACTGTATTAATTGGGCAAGCTAGTGACTCAATGAGTATTTTTCCCTTGTAAAGGAACTTACAAGCTTCAAATAAAAATTGGAAGCACTCAATTTCAATTTTTCTATAATTAGTTATGAATTTTCAAAATTGGTCCTAAAACTAGTGAATAGTAACTTTCAAAAAGTTGAAAGTTTCAAATTAAATCTTTTGGACCCTTTGATTCAATTGAGGCTTCCCTTTGGTTCCAAATCAATATAAAATGAAGTTAAAGGTCAAGTTAAGGTGTGTTACAAGAACATACATGCAGCAGAATTTAAAAATTTTTCTAATCCCCTTATAGATTTGTCAAAGGCGTTTAGACCAAGGAGATATAGCAATACCTTTTGCGATTAGAATCCGAAGCGTCCCTTCCGTTTAGATCTCTTCAGGTTCCACAACCTTCTGCATCCTTGGTTTCGATCATAATGAGGTGACATTTCTGATCATCTCCTTCTACCGGTATCCACGAAACAGTTCCCAACAATCGTAGTGTGCTAGCGCTTCTCATGTCTCACTCTCCCTCTAGGGTTTCTGAGGCTCAAGGTCATATTCAAATTTCTTGTGTCTCTCTTATTCATGAGTCATAATATTTATAGAACTTATAGAGAGCTTCTAGAATCTGCGATTAATCTTTAATATTCGAATACAGATATCAAAAGATATTCAAAATTAATCTTTATTAATCTTGAAATTCGAATAAAGATCACAAAAGATATCCAAGATCAATCTTTATTAATCTTGAAATTTGAATCTCAAAAAGGATATTCAAGATTAATCTTTATTAATCTTGAAATGTGAATCTCAAAAGGGATATTCAAGATCAATCTTTACTAATCTTGAAATTTGAATTTAAAAAAAACATATCCAAAACTAATCTTATTAATCTTGAATTTCAAAAAGATATCTAAGATAAATATTATTCAAAAGATATTCAAGATTAATCTTTATTAATCTTGAAATCCGAAATTTGAAATTTAAAACATGAAATTCGAATTTAGATTAATCTGATTTGATCAAATCATATCCATGTAATTAATTTAAATAATGAGCCAACAAATTTAATTTATCTTTATAAATTAAATATGAATGTGATGTTAGTTATTTAATTTATCAAATAAATTAAATATTGAAACTAACATACAACACTTCTGTCATTTCGAATTTGTGTATATATATATACATATGTAAAATTCGAATAAACCCTAGAATTAAAGCTCATATTGGGCTGTTCTTACGTACGACCCTGTAAGCCCATATGAAGTTGACAGTGGACTAAATTCAGTACAAGCCCATAAGTCGTAAGTGGCATCTAGCAAGACATTACAACTACCCAAATCACATGGGGCTCGTTAACATGACATAACCTTTTATGCAACCACATCACGTCCCTTTTGTCACGCGATATCTCAATCAAGGATGAGACATGTATAATGTCATCATCCTATTCCTAACCATTACTTTCTCGATCCCTGAGTAGTCTGATCAAAGAAATGAAAAGTCCTTTTTGTTACAGTATGATCATACATTTCTTAGACTCACTCATCGAGAGGCCCAGTAATGTCTCTCAACTAATGTGAGGGACAAATCCCAACTCGATCACTCACATTCCGCCACATGAAAAACTCTTAAGCCTGACTATAGCCTTTTTCATCACCTGGTTAGAGGTGACTTTTGACTATGTTAAAGGTTAGTGACTCTCATGTAGAAATCTATGATGATCTCAAGTCAAAAGGCATTGTGATGTGATTGCATATAAGATAAGCTAATGACTTAATCCATGTAGCTTTCGCATAGTGGGTCGATCCAGCACCTTGTACTCTTACAAGTGCGTATGACTTTGACTCGTATCTCCATACCTCATCAAAGTCATACTGGTCTTAACTTATATATGCTCCCGCATAGACAACCAACCAAGGACATTTAAGACAATATTCATAATTCATCTATGGATGCAATTATCATAATAAACATGCAAAACATATGATAATTAAATGGAGAAAATACATTAAAATAAATAATGTGTGAGGTATAATGATTGGCCCTTAGGGCACAATTTCTAACACTATAAGCATATAGAGAATGACCTAATTCAAAATACATGGTTTCTTGGCACTTAATAATGTATAGTCACTACCTAATTCAAAACACACATGAAATGTGATGAGGTTACTACCTAATAATGTATAGTTGCGACTTGAAGAGTGTGTGGTTGCGACCTTAGGGGTTTTATGTTGCTTCTTGGTACTTCATTACTAGTTCAGCTCCAAACGCACAGCTCTTTCACTACAGATCCGGGTCCCGATTCAATAGCATAACGTCGTGACCTCATAGGGGGAGAGGCTCTGGAAATATTTTTTCTCTAATAAACTTGTGGTTCCATACACTGCTCCATATTGGGTCTTTAAATATCATCCAATGGCTATAAATAAAAGCAAAAAGCTTTGTAAATGTTAAACAAATTAAAGATCAAGACAATTACATTTTTGATGAGATAAATGACCATTTTTACCCTTAATTAGCAAGATGCAATGCGTAAATCACTATAGTTAAGAAGGCATAAATGCATACAAAATGAGGGTAAAAGTGTTATAAAACATCATAAAATTTTTGAGAAAACTAAGTGAATATTGGGTTCTTTCACTTACCAGATAATGAATCTTCTTGAGTATCAATACATGGTTATTAAGGTCTAAAAAGATAGACATAGTGTATATAGAGTGTGAAGTCAAAGTACAAAACCCCAAACTAAGACATAGGCTATAATAATTCAATCAATACTCATACCTATGTAGCAGAGTCAAATAAAGGATGAGATTCAACAAGTACAAGGTTGGACGAGTGAAAGGATGAAATACTAATGTGGCATAGTAGTTGGACTAACATGTAACATTATATCCTATGCAACAAAGTCACCTTAATATAAATTGGGTCAACTATTGGTTGACCATTTGGGATTGGAGGGCATAGTTAAATATTAAAATTTTTTCAATCCCTTCCTTATATATGTTGAAGGCATTTAAGTTGTGTGGTCAAGAAGTATACCTCTCTTGGAGCATTTTCTTTCCCTTTCTTGTACATTTTCAAGAAGTCAATAGCTACAATTAGATTTTCTCTGCCGATATCCACACATATAGCTTTTTCAATATGAGTGTTTGCTAACACCTCAACATTAAGTCCAGGATCTCTTTCTCACTTTTGGTTTCTCTCTCTTATTTCTGATTTTTGAATTTAGATGTGTGTCCAATAGACAACTCTTACCATCTATTTGTAGACATTCAAAGCTTGCCCTTTTGAATTTAGAAATCAATCTTTTATCATTACAAATTTCAAATCTTATCAGAAACTTTAAATCCAAGAAATTAAATAAAATATGGTTTTATCTTATCAGAAACTTTAAATCCAATATCTATCTTTTAAATCAAGATTTAATTTTATCTTTATAAATTAAATCTAATATTTTATCTTTCAAAATCAAGATTTAATTTATCTTTATACTTAAATTTATTTCTAAATCAAGATTTAGTTTTTCTTTATAAATTAAATTCAATATTTATTTTATCTTTTAAAACAAACTGAAGATTTAATATATCCTTATAAATTAAATTAAGATATATCTTTTAAAAAAAAACCAAGATATTACATCATCATCACATGTATATAATACACACATGAAATATGTAATATCCATGATTTTCTAACAATTGATAAACCAGTAATTGTGAGATAAGTTAAGGATATAAATGGCATTGGATATAAATGACCAAGGGTATTGTGGTCATCAAGCTTGAAAGGGCATAAATGTCCTTTAGATATGAGGACCAAGGGGCAATTATGGAAATTTGACTAAAAATACCGGAAAAAATTTTAGAGACCCGGAAGATAGATCAGGACTAGCGGATTCGAACCATGTCTCTCAGAATTTTGAGATTCGGTCTAGATTTTTAGTTATGGAATTTTGAAGGTTTAAACGGCCGAAAAATAATTATTTGAGGTATTAGGAGTCCTCAAATATCGGAGAATCAAACATAGAAAAAGTAAAGAGAATTTTAAAAATTTAATAAAATTGCATCCAGCATCAAGTAAAGGCGATTTTCCAAATCGGAGAGAAAAAGACCCGAAAACCCTGGAAAAGAATATTCTTCAAAAATTAATTATGGAAAATCCTGGAAGCAATTTGAGGAACGAAAAAGGGCTTGAATATCAATGAAAATTCTAGGAATTTTTAGTGCCCAAAAGTTAAATTGTGTACCGGTGGCACATTTTACGGTGTTTCGCCAAGGGCAAGGAACCCTGTTGAATGTGGAACAACTCTAGGGGCATTTTTGGAATAAAAATGGTGCCACCTAAGTAAGAGAGATTAGGACATGAAATGAGGAAGAAAGTATCTCCAGAAAAGTAAAAAGGATTTTACCGGAGAAAAGTTGCTCTTGGTAACTTGTAACTGGATCAAGTAACTAGATAGTAATAAAACTAGTTAGCCTAACCAAGTCTTAAAGGAGAAGCTAGAGAGCATTAAATGCAACTTTGACCAAGCCATAAGAGCTTGACAAGTGGCACAATCTTAAACATTCAAGAAGGAAAACTTAGCCATTAAGTTTAAATCTCAACCATCTATGTTTTCAAGAAGAGTTTTAATAAGTCATTATCTTCTCTTTCTTCCCATTTTGGACGCCACTTCTCTCCCTCTCTAAGGTCTGAAATTTTTCCATTGTTGAGCACCACAAAGAGGAAAGAAAAGCTTCACACATACAAGGTATTAAGTTCAAGCAACCAACTCTTTACATTTTCCTACTCCTTGCAACTTCTTCCACCTTTATGTTGGATTGTTTTCTTGAGTAAGCCTCTCTTTTTGAAGATGAGAGGCTAGGGTTTTAAAATATGAAAATAGAAAATGAAAGGTTTTAGTAGTAGTAATGGGTTGCAAGTTCTTTCTTGAATAGTAGAGAGTATTAGTTGTAAGTTGTTGGTTGATTTGGTTGTTGTAAAAATTTTGGGAAGCTCAATATTATGGGGAGGTGCTGCCCAAATTTTTGTGTGGCCTAGAGGAAGATATGTTTGAGTTATATATTGAATGGAAAGTGGTTTTGGAAGCAAGAATATACAAGCATACATGAACAAAGTTTGAAAACTCCTAAAAACCCTCTTTGTTCTGTTTTTTGGAAAAATCAAAAGAAATAGAGGGAGTGGGATTTTGATGATTCTAATGTTTCCAATGGCTTTAGAAGGAAAATTTGTGTAGGTTAAAAGTTAGAAAAGGTTTTGGGAAGCTTTTGAAATCAAAAGAATAAGTTACAAATCTTTAAGGGTCCTGAAAGAGCAACATGTGTTATATTGCGTTTTTATGATTTTTCTTGCCTTGTTAGTGGCTGGAAATTTATGAGTATATTATTACATGATGTTTAGTAAGTTAAGAACCCAAAGAAATCATTGGGGAGTAAGCAAAAAGGACTCAAGTTTCAAGGAAATTAAGTAGGCAAGGTAGTAAGACTACTAACTTCTTCTAAACTTTTTATGAACTTGTTGTGAATGGTGCATTAATTTACGATATATGAACTTGTTGTTATGTGTATGATATATGACTTTGATTGCTGTGGTCATATGCATGATAATGTAATGTTTGAACATGTCACATATGCCTTGATCATACACACATATTGAAAAACATTACATGCACATTCACAAGTTTTGTTAGTTTTGCTATTGGGATTTTCATAAATCTTATTATCTCCAAACTAACAATGTAGGTGCAAGCTCAAGCAAGGGTAAGAAAAAATTTATTGGTGAATGAAGATGATGCTCTTGCTTGTGTAAATTGTGTGAAGTGTTGGAACTTATTTTACAAGTTGTTATGGTTTTGTAATCCATAAACCTCTACATGTTTAGTAAGTGGATATATGATAATGCATTCATGAAAATGGGCTAAAAATGCTAAGAAATAGTAAGGAAGTAATCATGCATTGCAAGAGGTTAAGTTTTAACCAAAAAGAGGTTTTGTAAATTTTTAAGAAAAGCTAAGTTTTCAAGAAGAGGCTTCCAACAACCTTAGAAACTGATATGTTTTGAGAGACAATGAAAAATAGTGAAAAGACTCCGATTAGGTTGAAACATTCCAGATAAATACTAGACATATTAAGATTTAAAATGAATCCAAGATCACTGGATTAGGATATTTGTGCAAAGAGTTATGCTTGCCCAAAGTTATGAGTTAAATCTGGAAAAAATAAAGAGTCACCAATTGAACAGTATAGTTTCACGAAATTAACTGCATCAATTGGGCAAGGATTTGAACTAGTAAGTATTTTTCCCTTGAAGTCACTTTCTAAGCTTAAAATAGAAATTTGAACCATTCAATTTCAATTTTTCTAGAATTAGTTATGATTTTTCAAAGTTGGGCCAAAAATCTGGAAATTGATTAGGTGAATAGTAACTCCGTTTTTGAATTTTTCAAGTTCACACTTTGGTAAATTTGAGTTATCTAAGGTCCAAAAGTGGTATAATATGAAGCTTTGAGGGGAAATAGGAGGTGTCACAAAATACATATATACATAATATCTGAATTTATATACACACATATTTATCCTCCCTAGAATATTTATTGAATCTATATTCAATGAATATGGACATTTCAGCTTGTGTTTGACTATTTTTTGTGAGACCCTATAGGTCAATATGAAGTTGGCAATAGGCTAATGACTACTGTAGCCCACAAGTTGCAAGTGGCCTCTAGCAAGACATTACGACTACCTAATTGATATGAGGATCTATAAACTAATATAACTTTTCATACAACCACATCACGTCCCTTTTATCACATGATATTTTGATCAAGGATGAGGCAAGTAGATTGTCATCCCTTTATTCCTGGCCATCATTTTCTGGTCTCCGAGTGTTATGACTAAAGAGATGAAACTTCATTTCCATCACAGTATGGCCATACATTTTTTAAACTCAATTATCGATGGGCCCACAATATCTCTATACTAATATGAGGACATATCATATCTTAACCATTTATATTCCTCTGCATGAAATCCATTAAACATGAATATAGCATTTATCATTACTCGGTCAAAAGTGACTTTTGACTAAATCAAAGCTGAGTGAATCTCATGTAAGAATCCATGATGATCTCAAGTCAAATAGCACAGTGATGTAGTTGTTTGTGAGACAAGCTTATGCTTTAATCTATGGAGCTTTCTCATAGCGGGTTGGTTTAGTATCTTGCACTTTTACAAATGCCTATGACTTTAACTAGTATCTTCATGCATTTCAAAGTCACAATGGCCTTATTTCATCTTTGCTCATGCGCAGATGATCAACCATGGACATTTAGGTTAATAACTATGACTTATCCAAGGACATTTTATCACAACAAACATGCAAAGATTATGATAATAAAAATAAACAATTCATTAATTAAAACACTCAAAGAACAATGACTAGCCTTAGGGTACAATTTCCAACACATAATAGTTGGACTAACGTATGGCATCATATCATATGTAGTAGAGTCAACTTAGCATAAATTGGATCAACTAATGGTTAACCATTTGGGCTAGTAATTTGGGAGTAAATTTACTACGTTTTTAAACTTTTATGGTAAAAATAGACCTTAAGCCTACTTAAAATAATAGTGGTCCATTAATTTGATGAGGAACATTCAGTACTTTGTTTAGATTGAAATAGCACACTTAATTTCAATTATTTAAACAACAATTTATCTAATCAAATAACAATGTCATTGCAACATTCATAAAGTCAACAAGTCAAGCTATCAAAAATAAAAATAACGAAAAGTAAAAAATAAAATAGAAAATATCAAAACCCTCTTTTAAAAAAATGGTGAAAGAAAAAAGAAGACGGACTTCAATCTTAATGCACTAATTAAGTGCATAATTGCCAATACAACTATAATTTTTTATTTAAGCACATGTATTCTCCCATTGGAGATGACCCTGTTTAAGGTAGGATGACAGGCATAAACATGATGTCCCATGATATTGAAGGACCTTGCCAAGGATTGGGTTCTACATAGGAAATGGGTGCATTGGCACTAAGAAGGGTGGAGTCAAAAAGTTCAGTTAGAATGAAGGAAATTGGTGTGAGGCACATGGGTGGTAAAGAATTATGTGGATGAGGCATATTGGGCTTTGGGACAGTTATGATGGAAAGTGGGCTGACTAGTTCAGCTTGGTGTGCATGTGCTTGGGTGAATGATTGTGAGGTGTGAATCAATCACTACATGGTGAATAGGGGATTGATGTGTAGAAGGTGGATTAGAAGTAGTGGGAAATTCAAGATTTGTGTCATGTTGAGGGCGATGAAGCTTAACTTCAAGTTTTGCATTTGTTGGAGTTGCCCCAACATTCTCCTTAGCACCCTTCACAGCAACATACTTTGAGTATTCTTTAAAGTCATCCCCATACAAATTAATGAAATCTGTATGGTTCCTCACATCTATGCGGACATTAATAAAGGAGATTTCCACATCAGTAATCAGGGAGATTTAATAACCCAAATTTGAATATGTCATCAAATGAACCTAATTTTATCATACTCATGCAACAAATGAGATGGCTAATCAACCTTATATCGTACCTTTCAAGAGTTTTTTTATTTAAAGGCCTTCATATTCTCATAAAACACTTGCACTATGAGCTTCTTCCTCATTCTCTTCATGTATTTAGCCCTAACTAAGTCCATTTTGATAGTACTATCTTTAGCATCCTTGGATGATTCATTTTTAGTCTCAGTTACACTAGGGCGTTATGTGTGATATCCGTGTTTCACTATAATTTGAAATAAAGGCCAAACTAGTAGCTAGGGGATGAGTCTGGGTCCAAAGATATGTAGTACAGAAAAAGAGGAAGGTAATGAACCGGAAAGATCACGATCAACCTAGTCTTAATGTACTCAATTCCATTAGAGCTTCGTAGTTAAGTGCGCTTAGCCTGAAGAAATGACATGATGGGCAACTTTATGGGAAGGACCTAAATGTCATTAAGCATAGAGGCAAAAATGATTTTTGAAAAAGATAAGGGCATTATGGTAATTAAGGGAAAGTGTAAGAGCATTTTGGTCATTTGACCAAAGTCAAAAATCAACTTGGTCAAAGTTTGACTAAAAATATCATAAAGATTTAGAGACCCAAAATATAGAGAAAAAGTCACTGATCAATATGGCCCAGTTTCAGTTAAATCGACCTAGATTTATGTTGAGAGAATTTTAAAGGTCATTTAGGGCTTGTTTGCCTCCTCTTCCTGAAACCTAAGTTTGGTTTCAATACCTAGGTTTTAACCCAAAACCTAGGTTTTGTCTAGGCACAAAATTTTTTTGAAAAGCTATTCTTGTTACAAAACTTCGGTTTGAAATATATGTTTTCTCTTTCATACATTTTCCTCTTTTTTCTTTCCTTCTTTCTCTTTCTCTTTCTCTTTCCTCTTTCCTACTTTTTCTTTCTTTCTTTCTCTATCCTACATGTTCTTTACTCTCTTTCCTCTTTTATACTTTTCATTTTTTCCTTTTTCCTCTTTCATACCACTTTTTTCCTCGAAATCTGTAAAAGCTAATAACTTCCCAAACATAAATCACTTTTCAAAACCTAGGTTTTGCCTTGAAATCTATAAAATCTATTTTCCAAAATCTATTCTCCAAAACCTAGGTTTTGCCTCAGAATTTGTAAAAGCCATTCTGAAAATGAGATCCAAACAAAACCTTAATTTTTGGCATTTTTATTAAATAATTAGCCAAAAATAATTATTTGAAGTACTGGGAGGCTCAAACATTTGATCTCCAAGTAGGGAAAAATTGCTTGTAATTTCTTGTATTTTATAAAATTGTTGTCCAGAATACGAGAAAGCGATTTCCCTGATTGAAAGGAAAAACCGCGAAAAAACCTTGAATTAGGGTTTTCTTAAAAAATTAATCAAAGACATTCTGGGAAGCAATTTAAAAAAAGAAAAGCTATGAGAGTATCAGTAAGAATTTGGGAATTTTTGGTGGCCTAAGATCCAGTTAACCATCGGCAAGTCCCTTTATCAGTGTTACAACATCGTAAAGTAACTTTATGGAAACATAAATTTTACAAAAGTATTGTTGCCATGATGAATCTTGCCACATGTTTTAGCCATATTTGAAGGTTAAAAGTTGTCATAATTGGGGTTAACAAGTGGTAGAATTTATCAGAACAAAGTTACTTTATCAGTGTAAGTTGTATTGGATCTTAGACACTTGTCACCAAAACATTTTTAGCACATGAGACCAGATTTCTTCACTTTTCCTTAGCCCATAAGTCAGCCAAAAAGGGAAGAAAAATCTGATTTTTGTTGGCTAAACATTGGCCCTTGGATCAACTCATTAAAGCAAGGTTACATCCTAGCCATCCATCCAATTTTTCATGTAATTAAAGAGATAATTCTCCTTCATCTTCCTCACAATTTTACACAAAATTTCCAGCTGAAAAAGAGAAGAGAAAGACGCCATATGTGCAGCCAAGAAAAAGTAAAAAGCTCTAAGAGAAAGACACCATGTTCAGTTGTTCCAAGAAAGCCATTCATAATCTCAGAAGTAATTGAAATTTCTTTTCCTCTCATCTTTGTGACCATTGAATATGAAGTGATTTCCCCTTGTTCATTGGTCACAGAAGTAGAGTACATATTGTTGTAAAAAATTCTGACAATCTCAGGGAAAAAATTATCCTTAATATGAATTAGAGGCTTATAATGCTCAAGATATTCTGATACTTTGAATCCCAACTTATCTACTTCCTTAAGATTCACATGAACAGCAGGACATAATGTTCTATTCTTAACCTTTCCTCGTAAGTAAAGGGATTAGAAATGAATACCGAGGAAGTGTTAAAGCCTTCTAGTGCCCTTGGGAGTTTTGGAGTTGTGCTTTTCTTCTTTCCTCTTCCTTTTCCTCTTGCCTTTGCCTGGGATGAGGTTGCAACAATTTCAAGAGTAGCACCCTCACTCTCAGTTTCTTAATTTGTAGCAGCAGTCTGTATGGGCATAGATTCGGAAGATGTGATCAATAATCTCTTTCCTTTTTCCTTCAAGATAGACTTTAGATGGATAGCACTCAATTTCTGAGTTGTAGGAGCCACATTGTCTTCAAAAGGCTCTGCAATCCTCACTTTCTTGGTTGGAGGTTGGGAGATTGATTTGGATTGAGAGGAATTGGAAGAGGCAGTGCTTTTGCCTTTCCCAACAATTGATTTAGTACATGCCATGGGGATTTTGGAGCAAGAACAAAGAGAAATGGAGATAGGGAGTTTTGGTGATGAAGATGGAATAATGAAGATTTGAGGGAATAAATGGGTGTAATAACCTGTAATAATAAGGGGGTTTTGTCAAAGAATGGTTTCTAAGTGGAGTTATAATGGTTTGAGAGCAGTTACAACAGTTCGGGTTGAGAGGATTTGATGGTGTTCGAGTGTTAGGGTTCGAGTGCTGACTGGAAAGGGAGCATAAGTAACCAAAATCTGTCAATGCTCGAGCATTGATACTTAGTGCTTGAGTGTTAAGTGTCAGTGCTCGAGTGTTACACCCTAGTGCTCGAGTGTTGCACCCTAGTGCTTGAGCATTGATTTTTAGTGCTCAAGCATCGGGGTCTTGAACCACACAGATGCTCAGTAGATGCCAAAACTTGAGTATTGATAATCTAATGCTTGAGTGTTGCACTTCAGTGCTCGAGTATTGTTTTATAGTGCTCAAGTACTGTGACCTTGAGTTTAGAAAACTTACTTTGCTCGAGCATTGAGATTGAATGCTCGAGCATTACCTGTGCTTCCATATTCTGCTCGAGTGCTAGCTCCCAGTATTATGCCAGATGCCTTCATTTTGCTCGAATACTCTAGTGTTCTTCCATCTGTGCTCGAGTATTCCATCTTTTACTTCAAAAATTTGAATTGGTGCTCGAGTGTTCGTGCTTTTAGTGCTGCAAGTACTTATTCAGAACACCTGTAAAACTTTGACAAAACACTTCAAAGCTTAAGTTAGTAACTGTTAATCATCAAAAAAAAATATTAAATAAACAATTTATACTTATAATTCATTGGGATTTACCATTCTCAATTCTATTCCAATATTGAAAAATTGTTCTTTGGCCAAAGGTTTTGTAAAAATATCAACTACTTGGAGATGTGTTGGAATGAATTCAACCTTGATATCTTTCTTTCACACATGATCCCTAATAAAATGATGTCTGATATCAATGTGCTTGGTCCTTGAATGATGTACTGGATTCTTGGTTAGGTTGATGGTGCTGGTATTGTCACAATAGATAGAAATTTCATTGAACACCATTCTTAAATCCTGGAGTTGCTGCTTCATACACAAAACCTGAGCACAGCAACTTGCAGCAGCTATACATTCAGCTTCTGTTGATGATAATGACATAGTTGATTGCTTTTTGCTTAACCAAGAAACTAAGGCACCTCCAAGAAATTGACATTGACTACTTGTGCTTTTCCTAGCAGTTTTGTATCCAGCATGATCTGAATCTGAATATGCAATTAATTGATCATTTGTTCCTTTTGGTTACCAAATTCCAAGATCAATAGTTCCAGCTAGATATCTAAAAATTCTTTTCACATTTTCAGCATGTGATTCCTTTGGAACTGATTGTATCTGGCACACATTCCAACACTAAATTGAATATCTGGCCTGCTTGCTGTGAGGTAAAGTAAGGATCCAATCATTCGTCTGTATCTTTTAATATCATAATCCTTTCCATTTACATCAGCATCAAGGAGTATTGTTGAACTCATGGGAGTGTCAGCACTTTTGCATTGATCCATCCAAACTTCTTTAGTAGCTCTCTGAGATATTTGGCCTGATTTATGAAGATGTCATTCTTTCTTTGCTTGATTTGAAGTCCAAGAAAGAAATGTAGCTCTCCCATCATGGACATTTTAAATTCTGCCTGCACCATCTTAGCAAACTCTTGGTAAAGATCATTGTTAGTAGCACCAAAGATAATGTCATCAACATAAATCTGCACAACTAACATATTTGATTTTGAATGCTTAATAAATAGAGTTGTATCTACTTTTCCTCTAACAAAATATTTGTTGATTAAGAAACTACTTAATCTTTCATACCAAGCTCTAGGAGCTTGCTTCAAATCATAAAGAGCTTTCTTTAATTTATATACGTAATTTGGTTTAGAAATATCTTCAAAATCTGGAGGTTGTTCAACATAAACCTCCTCCATGATAAAACCATTTAAGAAAGCACTTTTGACATCCATTTGAAATAATTTGAAATCCATTAAACAAGCAAATGCAAGTAATACATGAATGGCTTCTAATCTTGCAACAGGAGCATATGTTTCATCATAATCAATGCCTTCTTCTTGATTATATCCTTTTGCAACCAATCTTGCTTTGTTCCTAACAATGATTCCGGATTCATCAAGTCTGTTCCTAAACACCCATTTTGAACCAATGACAGGATGATTATTGGGTCTGGGAACTAAGTCCCAAACTTGATTTCTTTCAAATTGATTTAATTCTTCTTCCATAGTTATTATCCAATCATTGTCAGTCAAAGCTTCCTCAACATTCTTAGGTCTATTTGTGAAATGAAAGCTGAAAATTGAGCCTCATTAATAGATATTTTTCTGGTTCATGCACCTTCACTCACCTCTCCAATCACTTGGTTGATGGGGTAATTGCGGATGTACTTCCAAACTCTTGGTTGAGAAGATTGAGGAAATTCATCAGATTGTTCAGTTTCAGAATCTTGAGATGGTTGACAATCAGTTGAATTATCCTTATTTGGATTTTCATGACTTTTTCATCAACATCAGATTTTGTAGGAGGATTAGTTTCAACAAACACTACATGCACATATTCCTCCACCACACATGTTCTTTTGTTAAAAAATCTATAAGCTTTACTTCTATTTGAGTAACTAAGAAATAAACCTTCATCAGACTTAAGATCAAATGTAATATCCACCCTTTTCTGTAAGCCGACATAGAGGCCAAATCGATAGTTATAAGATAAGACAAGGCCCACAAATAAAAGTACAGAAAAAGGAGATGTCAGTGGAATTAAGAGACCCTAGTCAGATTAGTCCAAAGGCTTTGAGATTTCTATGAATGTAAGCCATGGACATAATTGTTATTAAGTATAAAGACCAAGGGCAATATGGTCATTGGATAAAAAGGGCTAAACCAGTAATCAAAAGTCAAGTTAAAGGCCACAGATAGAAAGTACGGAAAAAGTTGATGCTATTGGGCCGTAAGTCGCAGAATTAGATTTGGCCTGGTGGATGAAAGCCGGTAGGAATAGTAAAGTTAAGCGTGCTCGCCCTGGAGAAATTTTTGGATGGGTGACCTCCTGGGAGGTTGCTCCAGGAATCAGAAACCAAAAGATCAAGGGCCAAAAGGTTAAGGGCAAAATGGGAAATTATGAAAAGTTAGACTGTGAAAGGGCATTTTGGTCATTAAGAGAAAGTGTAAGGGCATTTTGGTCATTTGAAAAAGTTAAAGTCAAAGTCAAACAGTTGACCAAAAGTCAAAAAAATCCACAGATGCCCAAAAGATAGAGCAGAACTCACTGATTACCAAAGATTCAATCGATTGTTGAAATTCGATCTGGATGATGAATTATGGAATTTTAAAGATTTGATGATTGAAAATATTTATTTAAGGTATCAGAAGTTCTCTAAGACCAAAAACCAGAGTCTAGAAAGATTCAGTGAATTCTATAGTATTTTACAAAATTATTGCCCAAAATACGATTGCGATTTTCCCGAAAATGAGGAAAATGCCCGAAAAATCCCCAAAAATATAATTTATTGCAAAAATTAATTTGGGACATTTAGAAGGTATTTTGGGGAAAAGAGAAGGGCTAAAATATCAATGAAAAATGAAGAAAATTATAAGGCCTTAAAAATGATTTATTCTAAAATTGCTCGTTTTCAAGAATTTTAGACAGGATAAAGTAATCCTGTTAATTTTGACTTGATTAAGGGACAATTTGAGGATGATGATTTTAATATATTCAAGAAGGAAGTATGGAGATTAAATGAGGAAGAAAACATCTTCATAAAAGTAGAAAAAGATTTACCGAAATAGAGCTACGTTTACCGGTAAAAAGTGTAATCGGTAGAAGTAACCGAATGAAATTCGGTTTGGTTAATGTAACCAAACCATAACCAGATTCTTCTAGCTTCATCATGATATTTTTGACTAGCCAATGAGAAGCCAAGAAGTGTAAGGTGTGGTGGAAAGTTTTGGAGCCATTAGATCAAGCTTACTTTGTAAGATTAATTTCTAACCCTTGGATAAAAGCCACCACATTAAGGCAATTAAAGATCAGTTTTTCCAGCCACTTCCTAGCCATTTTGGACGACCAAACAGCTGAAAATTGAGAGAGAAAGGTGTCCTCCATAGCTCTCCAAGGAAGAAGAAGAAAAGCTTCCAAAATCCAAGGTAAGAGAGCTTAC
>JANTPZ010127967.1:0-14481 GCA_025593235.1 Vachellia pachyceras
AGTAGAGATCTATCTTTTGGGCATCTGTAAATTTTGCTGATATTTTGGTCAACTGGTTGACTTTTTGACTTTGCCTATGACTTTTCTTCTGTCAAATGACCAAAATGCCCTTTAACTTTCTCATAATTACCATTTTGCCCTTACTTTTGATACTGAAAGACCTTTATGTCCTTGGTCTTTTATTAAATGACGTATGGGTCCCTTTCCTGAAGGTTCATATCACTCTGGGCAATTTTTCTTAACTCTGGAATTCCTACGGAACTCCGTGTACTAAGCCAGGTCTATCTTTACGACTTCCGGCCTATAGTCTTTATTTCTGTACTATTTACCTCTGATTTCTCTTTTCATTTTCTAGCTATCGGATTAGCATTTAATTTAGCTAGCCTTGAAACTTATGGATATTACACGCAGCATGTTCATTGAACTTTCATAAATGCTTCATTAAATGTGCTCAACTGTTGCGGCGGAAGATCATAAATGCTCAGGTTTATTCCTTAGACGACCTGAGCTATTTAATGAAAGAGTTGGGAATCATTTATTAGAGCAGGTAACATTCAAAATGTTTAAGCACAAAATAGGAAAGCTTCTTTAAACATTAGGCGTAGCTGTGTTAGAAGATGTGTCAGAGAATAGAGAACTCGAGTTCTCAACATCTTATGCCTTGAGTTCTATAACATCAGGTTTGCAAGCTTAGTAGTGAATCTTCAAGTTTTCAAAAACATAACTCGAGTTTTTAGAAACTTTCGTTTGGGACTGGAGTTTCCATTTAAAGTTCTGAAAGACAGTTTGAAAACTTTTATTTGAAACTTGAAGTTTTGATATCAAGTTTTGAGTTGTAGTTGTGAAACTTCAAGTTTGAAGAAACAAGGAATCGAGTTCTAAAATGTGTGAAACATTGTTCAGCTGAAAAGGTCCTTGAGACTCAAGTTTAGCAACTCAGGAACTCGAGTTCTGAAAAACTTTCAGTGAGGACTCGAGTTTGAACATCAAGTTTTTGAACTGATGAAATTTTGATAAGCATGGAACTAGAGTTTGGAAAATAGCAGGACTCGAGTTCTATGAAACTTCTAGTTAAAACTTCTAGTTTTCAATTCAAGTTCTGAGAGACAGTTTTGGAACTCGAGTTCTGAAATCATGGAACTCGAGTTTTGTGAAACTTGAATAAAAACTTCCAGTTTTCTCTTTCAGTTTTGCATTACCCGAGTTCTGACAAACTAGAACTCGAGTTCTATAGTGTGATGGGAAAAGTTGAAGCTGGAACCTCAAGTTTTGATTTCCAATTCTGTACGCACGTTATGGAACTTCAAGTTCTGAAAAATTAGGACTCGAGTTTTTAAACTTGATCACAGAACTTCTTTTCTAAAACTTCCAGTTTCCATATATAGTTTTGAGAAACAGTTACAGAACTTGAGTTTGAAAAAGCTGAGACTCGAGTTTTAAAACTCCTTTGACATATTCATCACAATTTCACAAACATCAGACCAGATTCCAAATCCTACCACATTTTGGGTTTTCGTTATCATTAAAACAAGGTATTAACA
The DNA here is from genome assembly GCA_025593235.1 of Vachellia pachyceras. Lineage (NCBI taxonomy): Eukaryota > Viridiplantae > Streptophyta > Magnoliopsida > Fabales > Fabaceae > Vachellia > Vachellia pachyceras. Next base: position 1,542 of record JANTPZ010127967.1, read on the forward strand.
CCCATAACTACCGGTTTGGCCTTTATTTCAAATTGCAATAAAACACGGATATCACATTAATACTATGTTTTGATGATAACAATGTCTGTGTTTTATGTTTTACAAGAATTATGAATTTAGAAAATGTGTTGATCCTAGTTTTTCAAAAGAAATCTTGAATTTTTTAAGTTAATGTTGCATCACTCGAGTTCCATGTGTTAATACTCAAGTTTCATGCTTGTAAAATGTTTTCAAATTTGAGTTACAGTTGAAGTATTGTCAACACTCAAGTTAATATCTAAAAAACTCAAGTTATAAGAGTTATTACTGTTTTCAAATTCCAAACTTTTAAAGGAAACCCAAGTTGAGATTGAGGTGCTGACAATACTCGAGTTTTGATGTTCAAAACTCAAGTTGTGAAGTTTGAAAATGCTTTAAAAGCTCAACACTTTCAAAGGACACTCGAGTTATGAAAGATGTGTTCCCAAAACTTGAGTTTTGGGTCCCAAAACTCATGTATCGAGCTCAAAATTCAAGCTTTATATGCAACACTTCCTAGAGAACTCATGTTATGAATGAAGTTATGCAACACTCGAGTTATGTTATTTTAAAACTTGAGTGTTGGAAGTCTAAAATGTTATAGAATGCTAAAACTTCATTGAGAACTCGAGTTACAACAAAAGTTCTACTAAAACTCGAGTTCTATGCACCAAATCTTGAGTATCGAAGACATTTTACAAAATTTCTTTTTTAACTTGATTACTAGCAAAAATGTTTGCATCAAAAGTCATTACAAACACTCTAGTTATGCTACCACAACTCAAGTTATGCAATACTTGTTTTTAAAGTCGAGTTATAAACAAAAGTTTTCAAGATTTTGCAATGTAACACTTTCATGACAACTCGAGTTAAACTAAAAGTTTTTAGAAACTCAAGTCATTAATTTGAAACTCGAGTATTGCTACATGGAATTCAAATTTTCATTAGCTCATTTCTCTTAACACTCGAGTTATGAAAAACTAAACTCAAGCACTATTCTCTTCTAACACATATCAGTCTTTCTGCAGACATTACTTTTTGCCATATCTTTCCTCTTTTACGTAATGATTTTTTAAATCCCAACTGCCCTCATAAATACAGCTTGGTTTGACTTATTAATATTGAATGGGCAGCTCTAATCTTGTCTCTGGCACACGCTTAACAGTCGTTTTCACAGAACTTCAACGGTCATATTATCAGACGAAGATATAGAAGCATTAAATGTGTAACCTTGTCTGATGAAGCTAAGAGTAATGAAAACATAAATGTTTCTAACGGCTAATAAATGCATCTTGTCTATAAATAGCTGATCATTCAAAATGAACGAGATAGAGAAGCAATACGAGAAACACCCGACACATTTATTCACTTACTAGCCTCTCTGAAAATCTTTCATTGTGTCATTAATGCTTCAGTGATTATTCCATATACTCTTTGAGAGAGAGTTCACATTGTCAATCAAACTTGTATTTCTGTGAGAAACTCAAGATTGGGATATTGAGAATTTTTGGTTGAGTTTGAGTTGAGAAAATTGATGTCGTGAGTCTTTGTTTTAGTGAGGGGGAGTGTGATTCCCTTTGTAAAGGCTTGGAGTGCCTATTTTGTCATTGCTTAGTGGATTGGAAATCTCAGAGGTGCTCTGGAGACTGGACGTAGGTCAAAAGACTGAACTAGGATAAATTCACTATGTCCAACTTCTCTCTACTCGACTTCCGGTGATATAATTCCAACTGTTTTTAGATTTAAATTTTAAAAAGTGACAAATTCATCCCTTCTTGGTCAAATCATATACTAACAGAAGATCAACCTATTTGTTGATTATTCAAATATGAGTAAAGATTACATAATCACTAACAAAAGTGTTGGGATTAGAAAACATACGAAACGAAAGAAACAAATTTCAAAAATTTTCTAATCCCACATATGGATCTATCAAAGGCGTTTGGACATAGTGGTTAAATTGTACCTTTTCGCAATTCTCAAATTCGTAGGAAACAACAATCTTTTCACAGTTCTTGGAAATCTGATCTCTAGGAGCCGACCTTCTTTGATCACCTCCCTCTATTAGTATCCATACGAACAGATCCTAATAACGGCAGCGTGCTAGCGCCTTGACGTTTCTCTCTCTAGGGTATCTTATAGCTCACCTTTCAAAATCTATACATTCACATACATCCCCAAATGGTTCACGAATCCTGCATTTATAGAACCCATGTGGGGTGTATTAAGTATCCAAGATTAATCTTAATTAATCTTGAAATTCAAATTTCAAAAGATATTTAAGATTAATCTTGATCAATCTTGAAATTTGAATTTCAGAAGATATTCAAAATTAATCTTGATATTCAAACTCTAGAATTCAAATCATGAAATTGAATTCTAAAATTTGAATTTAGATTAATCTGATTTGATCAAATCATATTTATTGAATTAATCCAAATAATGAGCCAATTGATTTAATTTATCTTTATAAATCAAATCCAAAAATTAATGTTAGTTATTTAATTTATCAAATAAATTAAATATTAAAGCTATAATAAATTCAAAAACCCTAGAATATTAAAGCTCGTGTTGAGGTGTTCTTGCGTGCACTTTCCATTATTTAACTTAAAAAAAGAGGGAGGGGAACAATTGTGTGGGCTATAAGGCGGTGGGGTATTACATATACCCCCACATCCATCAGCGTGGTGAGAAAGAGAGAGTAGAGATAGATGGGAGAGAGAGAAGAAAAGGAAGAGGGAGAGAAAAGAGCATCAAGGAAGTCTTCAAGTTCCAAAGTTATACTTTTGGAATCATTTAGGTAAGTAAAATGACTTCTTTTCAATATAGTTCCTTCATGAAAGTTGTTCTAAATATTTTCCCTATCTAATAGTAGTAATATCATATTGGTTCAAAAATATTTTATGATTTAAATTTTTATATAGTTTGAGTTTTATTTATAAAAAATCATATAATGATAGATATATTTTTATAACTATGTTCTATATGGTTAGATTTATTTATTGGATATATGAGGTATTTTAGAAATTTATTATGTATAAGGTTTTTAATATATAGAATATTCTAAGCTATTAAAATTAAGTTAAATAGTTTATTTGAGATTATTGGAGATAATAGGGAATTTTTGAAGGTTTAGATATTTTAAATTGATGTTACTGAAGGTAATGGTGTCTGATGGTTTAGTTTTGTTATTAAAGTTTGAAGTTGGAATTTGGAATTTTAGTAAAATTGTAGTTTGTAATATTTGGAGATTTAGAGGAAATTAAGATATTCAAGGATTTTTGTAAATGTTTGGGGTTTTTTGGAAATTAAAATATATGAGAAAGTATTAATGATTTTTAATGAACAAATTGGGTCTTAGGAGGATATATATATTGGTATATAAAACAATAAATATAGTTATTAAATAATTGAATATGAGTTAAAGAGGGATTGAAAACTTGAAGAGATCGAGCCTTAATTGTTATATTTCTACCACCTAAATTAGTGATAAACTAATGTGTGGTAATATGTAATTGTGTACACAAATTGTGGAAAATTATTGGTGCTGGGTACGAGCTTACTATTGCCATAATATTTCCTTGTTAGGTGAAAGGTAATCGCTTTCCACTTATTATGCATGCTTGGGACATGTTTGGTGAGTGATTTTGAACACATTATGATAAAAATATTATTATTTTATAAACTTTGCATTAATAATATTGAAAATGCATTATGAAGTTTGGAGTCAAAGAATCGAGGGTTGTAATGGCAACGGTTGCAATATTTTTGATAAAATATTCTTTTCACTCTATGGAAACATTGACTGAATTATTGATTGATATGTGTCAGTGGCTATTCATATGTATATATATTTTTGATGGTAAATTTTGTTATGCCTTGCTTAAATGTTATAAAATGATAATTGTGATATTGAGAGAGGAGGATGTAGTTATTAATGGGTGGATATTAAAGAGGAAATAAGAGGGTGAAAATCTAGCATGCTCAAAGAGAAAATAAGGATGGAGGAGTTCCGACCGTATACCGGATGATCCTAAACCCATTGTCATGAGGGCCCGTAGTATTGTCTTGTGTTCTATGGATTTTGGCCAGTTCATATCACTTGATTGATGAGCTCATTAAGTTGCATTACTAGTCATATGGGACTGTACTAGCCCAAGGGTTCAGTTAGAGGAAATAAGGCGGGGAAGAAATAAGGGAGGCCAAAAGACTAAATCTTCATGTATTGATTTCTGTACAATTTCGTGATGATGCAAGTATGAGACGATGTTATTATAAATTGATAAATATGTATATATCAATAATTAAGGAAAAGTGATTATATGGTTATTAATCCAATTAATCTTTGTGATCATGGGATGTATTGATATGATGATGTTGATATTGATTTACATATGCATCTTGTGAAAGATGAATAGAAATGATTATGAACTATTCGAAAAGTTTAGTATTGCTTGTGAAATTATTTTCCTATGCAATTAATTTTCTATCTCTCATCAATACTCGTTGGTATGCCTTTTAAGTTGAATTGCTGGTTGTTGAGACGTTTGTCTCATTCTATCGATTTAACATTTTTTAGGTGATAATTCTTGTGCTGAAATGTCGGGAGAGTTTCTGAGGCTTTAATATCCCTGCATATTTCTGTACAAACTATTTTATTATTTATGTGATGACTGAAGTATATTGCCATCTATAGGGCTCATGTTATAAACTATGTTTAACCTAAAATTTTGTAAACTTTAGAATATGATATTATGACTTTAGTTATAAATGGGAATTCTATAATCCTGGTAGATTAGAGTAAGTTGATGAACATTGATTAAACCTTGATTAGTAACTTGAAATGAGTTAAGTTTTTGGGATTAAGGTAAGGGTTTTACACCTGTGAGCCTTCCTCCTTTGTTATGATAGTTCCTCTACTTGAGCCTCTAACCACTAATCCTCTATCAAAGTCTAAGTCTCCAGTTCCTTCAGTTCCTCCAGTCTCATATATTTCATCATCCCTATCCTTGCCATTCCCATTAAGCTTTTAGCCCCTCCATTCTCTGAGTCTCCAGCTATTCCCTCTGATCTTGCTTCCTCTTCTCCTCAAAACCCTTTTTGAGTGATAACAAAAAGAGGGAGAAGAACTCAGGATCTCAGTATTCTTTTCTTTCTTTCTCTTTGTACTTTAGTTCAGAACTTTTCTTATTTCTTTTCTTTGAAGAATTTTGTTATGTACAACATTTTGTCATAAAGTTTCTCTGTTTCTCATTCATTTACACGTTCTTAATGCATTTATGTTATTCTTCAATCATTAGGTTTTGTCATAATTAAAAAGAATAAGAATGTCGATATTGTGTTTTGATGATAACAAATGTGTTTTATGCTTTTCTAGGAAGTATGAATCAATTTAAAATCTTTATCATGATCCTTGAGTATAGTTTCATATACTCGAGTATTAAATCCAAAATGAAGTTTTACACACAATACCTTCAAGAATACTTGCGTATTGGTGAAAGTGTTGGTAATACTTTCAAGCATACTTGAGTATTAATGAATGTGTTGACAACACTTGATTATAGAATACTTGAGTATCATCTTTGAAAAGTTAGCTTTAAAATACAACACTTTCATGCATACTCGAGTTATGGTGAAAATATAGGTAATACTCAAGTAATGATTCTCAATACTTGAGTATCGACCAATAAAATCAATTTTCAAAACTCAACACTTCCAGGCATACTTGTGTATTGGTGGAAGTATTGGCAATAGTCGAGTAGTAACTTACCAAACTCAAGTATTGTTCTTCAAAATCAGTTTTAGAACTCAACACTTTCAAACATACTTGAGTATTTATGGAAGTATTGGCAATACTCGAGTAGTGACTCACACACTCAAGTATCATTCATCAAAATGTGTTTTAGAACTCAAACACTTTCAAGCATACTTGAGAATCAATAAAAAGTATGTTGATGCCTTGTTTTGATGATAACAAAATTATAATTCAAAGTTTGTATGGCAGGATTTAGAAATTTGAAATTTTGAAAATTGGTTTTATCGTTCAAAAACTCGAGTTTGATGTTCTAAAACTCAAGTTCTGTGCCTTTGATTTGAAAACTTTCAGCAAGAACTCGAGTTTCCACAAAGAAGTTTTAATGACTCGAGTTTCTCCTTCTTAAAACTCGAGTTTCGTGCCTAATGTCCTCTGTCTAAGGAACGTCATGTGGTAGAACTCGAGTTTGTGGTTTTTAGAACTCGAGTTTCCCAAAACTTTCAAGGCCAACTCGAGTTTCCAGCTTCAAGTTGTGACAACTCGAGTTCCAGGACTACAGAACTCAAGTTTTGTGTCTTTGACCCACTGTGGAATACATTGTTTCACTAAAACTCGAGTTCTAAAAGCACACAACTCGAGTTCCAGAACTGTTTTACAAAACTTGAATTGAAAACTGGAAGTTTTGGCATTAGAGTTTTAACAACTCGAGTTCCATGTTTTTTAAAACTCAAGTTTCATGCCTTTCTCAAATGATTGACCAACTCTTGTCATAAAACTCGAGTCATGCACATTCAAAACTCAAGTTTCACATCATGATTTCATAACTGGCATTCTGAACTCAAGTTTTCCAAATGAAAGTTCCAAAACTTCATTATGAAACTTCCAATATAAACTCGAGTTTCCATTTTAAAGTTTTCTAAACTTGAGTCTGGTATTATGAAAACTTGAAGTTTCATTACATGTCATTTCAAATTGCTGTAAACATATGAAATAGAACTCGAGTTATGATAATTCTTGAACTCGAGTCCTACCTTTATCTGACAATAGCGTCTGACACTGAACATCCTTTTTACCAGATCTTTCCTTATTAATGTCAAAGTTTTAAAAAAAAACTTACCTGCCACCATAAATGCACGAATGCTAACCTATGAAACAGGAAAAGGTATGTCTACTGAAGATCTCCGACAAACAAGATGAAATCAAAACCGTCTCAGACTCCGCCAGAACGCATTTATTACAGCATTCAATGCTCACACCAACCAGACACAACGGCTATTCAATATGAGTAACGGATATTCGGCTCTCTCTAACGTACACATTGAATAACTTCAACTATAAAAAATAGCATTGAAGACGGAAGAAGACGATGGTCAACTACGCTATTGTTCATACGCTTACTGTCTTCTGTAATATTCAAAATACTCTGTGAGCTTCAGTGATTAGCACATATACTCTTTTGAGAGTTTAATTTTGTGATTCATTCTTGTATTTGTTGAGAAACTCAAGGTCGGGGCCTTGAGTTTATTGGGCTGTGAGTTTGTCGATAAATAGAGAGTGAATGTCTCTGTTTTCTTGCATATAGTGAGGGGGGGCTTAACTCCTTGGTAGTAAAGGCTTGTGAAGCCAGATTGATTGCCATTAGTGGATTGCAAATCTCAGAGGAGATCTGAGGACTGGACGTAGGTCAGAGAGGACCGAACCAACATAAATTGCCGTGTCCATTCTTCTTCTGGATTCTCGGTGACTTCATTTTTAATTTCTGTGATTTACGCTTTAATTTTAAAAGTGACCAATTTACCCCCTCTGTTGGTCAAATCCTACACTAACATTTGGTATCAGAGCAGGTCTCTTGTTTAAAGGATGTAACTGTCTCAAGAGCGATTATAGCAGGATTTGGCAAACACGTTATAGCCGACGGAGCATCGATTACTAGACCACCGGCATTCAACAGCCAGAAGTTCTCATTTTGGAAGATAAAATTTCAGAACTTTATTATGGCTACTTACTTTGATTTGTAGGACATTTTTTAAACAGGAAACATTGTGCCAATGAAGAAGGACAATGATCAGCTGGTTCCAAAGTCGAAAGCAGAGTTTGATGACGAAGACAAGAAGAAGATGTTGTTGAATAGAAAAGCCATCTTAATGCTACAAGCAGCTTTAAATGAAGATGACTTCTTCAAGGTCTGTACTCTGCGTTCCGCAAAACACATGTGGGAAGCACTGAAGATAGCTTACGAAGGCATTGAAGCAATAAAGGAAAGCAGAGTGAATATGCTTACCACTGAGTATGATTTACTCAGAATGAAGGATGAAGAGACGATTGCAGAATTCCAGATGCAGCATACTCACCATATCAAGAAGTTAGCCACTTTCGGAAAAACATACGATCAACGCTCCCAAGTGAGAAAAATTCTCAATGTGCTATCCAAGTGGGAGGCGAAAGTTATAGCCATCGAAGAGTCACGAGGAGAGTCAATGACTTCGGTGGCAGCATTGTTTGGCAGCCTTGCAGAGTACGAGAGCAAGCAACAATTTAAGAAAGAGCTGTCTAACATCGAAGAAAAGAAGAAAAAGGGGCTTCCACTTAAAACAATAAAAGAAAAAGAGCCTGAAATAGAGGAAGATGAGGAAGAAGATGTAGAAGACGAAGAACTTGCAATGGTGGTTCACAAGTTTAGAAGAATGTACCGGAAGCATCAACAGACCCGACGTCCACTTAAAGGAGGATCAAGTAGAATTGTCTGCTATGAATGCAATAAGCCAGGGCACGTCAGGGCTGATTGTCCGCAGCTTACTGCTCAAAACAAAGAAAAGGAGAAAAAGAAACCAAGGTTCTTTAAGAAGAAGAAAGCATACATCTCTGGTATTTGGGCGATAGCAGCTCAAAGGAAGAAAGTGAAGCTGAGGAAGAAGCCAACCTCTGCCTCGTGGCTCAGGAAGAAGAAGAATCAGAGACAGAGGAGGTAATTCTCACTAATCCCACTTATGATGAGTTACTTGAAGATTATGATGAAATGCATCTTGAACTATTAAAATTTGCAAAAGAGCTATCTTTCCTTAGAAAGAAAGTTAGAGAACTTGAAAAACTGATTGAGAAAACTATCACTGCCCCTGTCTGTTCTAAATGTGAAACTTTGAAAAATGAAAATGATATATTAACAAAATCTCTTGAAAATTTTACAAAAGGTAGTGAGATGTTACAAATCATTTTGAAAACCCAAAGAGTAACTAATGATCGTAGTGGTATAGGGTATAACCCCGCAAACGATTTTCATAAAGGAAAGAAGAAGAATGGCAACAAAAGTTATTTGAAGTTTTTTCAAAAATCTGTGCATGCATCTGAGCCATTTGCTTTATGTAGTTATTGTAATAGAAAAGGGCATAGAACTACTTCTTGTTATTTTAGGAAGAAGAAAGACCTTGGAACTTATAAATGGGTACCTAAAGGAACTTATGTTCCAAAGGCACCAAGTACTAACCTAAAAGGACCCAAAAAGGCTTGGGTACCTAAAACAATGAAATGATCCTTCTGAAGGTTTGTCTCAGAGTATCCAAAGCAAGTAAATGGTACATTGATAGCGGATGCTCGAGACACATGACAGGTGACAAAAGTAAGTTTATCAACCTTAAAGTAGAAGAAGGAGGAAAAGTAAGTTTTGGAGGCAACCAATCTGCTAGAATTGTTAGAGTTGGTGAAGTTAGTAATGCAAATGGAGCACCTGTGAAAGATGTCTATCACGTGGAAGGCTTGTACCACAACCTCCTAAGCGTGAGTCAAAGTGCTGATAAAGATAACTGGGTGATCTTCGATTCACAAGAATGCTTCATCATCAATAAGAAGGATCTACCTATCAACAAAGAAAAGTTGAACATCCAACTTCGAGCACCAAGAGATGGTAACTGCTATACCATTGATTTAGAAAATGCTTTTTCTAACTCCTGCTTAATTAGTCAAGCTGAAGAAAGTCATTTATGGCATAAACGTTTAGCACATGTTAACATGAATCAGCTTGACCGATTAATCAAGAATGAATTAGTTCAAGGGATTCTAAAATTAAGTTTAAAAAATGACTTAGTTTGTGATGCCTGTCAAATGGGAAAACAAACCAAGTCTTCTTTTAAATCAAAGAAAGAAATTTCAACTAAGAGACCCCTTGAACTGCTTCACATGGATCTAATGGGTCCCGCAAGAACAAAGAGTCTAGGAGGAAATCTCTACACTCTAGTTATTGTAAATGATTTCTCGAGATTTACCTGGACCATATTTCTAGCTTTAAAGAATGAAACCTTTGAGTTATTTACTACTTTTGCCAAAAAGGTCCAAATGGATCATAATTCACATCAGAAGTCATGGCTTCCCTAATCGTTCTTCTCCTATTATTCATGTTGTTCTTCCCCATTTGATCTCCTTCACCATTTCTTCCATTACCACCGTTCCACTGTTGGTTGACATTCAAGTTTTGGTTTTGGGGATTTTGTTGGTCTCAACCATTACTCTCTCTCTCTCCTGATGGATTTTCTACGGTATCTACTTCTTCTAAATTAGAATTTTCTAAACTAAATCCTACTTCCCTTATTACCCTTCTCTTCTCTTTTCTTCTCTGTTCCTTACATGTCTCTCTCAAGGTTCTCTCAATTTCAGGATTGTAAGGTAAGAATATGGTTTTTCTGGGCATACAAGGGTGGGACAAAGATAAGGACAGACAAAATCGGCTTGCAACTCACAACTCAAGCAAAAGTATGGAATGAAAGGATGCAAGTGCTTATGTGAATGTGTATGGTATGTATAAGGTGTATGTATGTACTGGGAAATGAAATGAAATGGATGAATGAAACACAGAAAGAAATGGTTGGCCACTGCGAAAATTGTATTTTGTCACGGAAAAACTAACCCGAGAGTGTCAACCAGCAGGAATTTGAAGTGACATCGCGCTAAAAATAACTTTAAGTCGCAGCAAACTATACCAAAGAGGGTGTCCCTCCTTAAAATGAAAAATTGGCTGCAGTGAAAAATATGGTTGGGCGCGGCAGAAATGTGGAAATTGATGCAGAATGTAGAAGAAAACAAGTATCTTTGTTTGTATTTTCAAAAACATAATGATATGTTATGCACAATGCAAACCTATACTATAAATAGATGCAAAATCAAAGCTAGTAAAAATGAAAAAACAGCAAACAAATGGCACAATCTAGCCTAAACTAATTGCTCAGGCTCCCCGGCAACGACGTTATTTTTTATTCGGCCATAGTTGAGAGTAAGAACTTGTTGTTGCTAAAGGCCTTATAAATGGATCAAAACACTTGCGATTTACAAGGATTGCAATATAAGGTGCAACCACATGAGCAACTAGCTTAATTTCTTGTGATTAAATTCGCTTAGAGAAGGAAAACTATGTTTGATTGTAAGACTTGTATGTAAAATGTAATATCCACCATTTTCCGTAAATTAACATAGAGGCCAAATCGATAGTTAGGAGATAAGACAAGGCCCATAAATAAAAGTACAAAAGAAAAGATGTCGGTAGACCAAAAAGACCATGGTCAAATTAGTCCTAAGACTTTGAAATTTCTAAGAAAGTAAGCCACGGACATAAATGTCATTAAGAAAAAAGACCAAGGGTAATATGGTCATTGGATAGAAAGGCCAAACCAATAGTCAAAAGTTAAGTTAGAGCCCACGGATAGAAAGTACGGAAAAAATTGATGTTGTTGGACCGGAAGTCGCAGAATCAGATTTGGCTTAGTGGATGGAAGTCAGTAGGAACTTTAAGGTTAAGCGTGCTCGTCCCGGGAGCAATTCCAGGATGGGTGACCTCCTGGGAAGTGCTCAAGGAGTTAGAAACCAAAAAGGTCAAGGGCAAAATGGAAATTTATGAAAAGTTAGATTCTGAAAGGGCATTTTGGTCATTAAGAGAAAGTGTAAGGGCATTTTGGTCATTTGACAAAGTCAAAGTCAAACAGTTGACCAAAAATCAGAAAAATTCACAGATGCCCAAAAGATAAAGCAGAACTCACTGATTACCAGAGATTCAACCGATTGCTGAAATTCGGTCTGTATGATGATTTATGGAATTTTAAATATTTAATGGTTGAAAATAATTATTTAGGGTATCAGGAGTTCTCAAAGACAAAAAACCAGAGTCTAGAAAAATTCAGTGAATTTTATAGTATTTTATAAAATTATTGCCCAATGTACGATTAAGGCGATTTTCCCGAAAATGAGGAAAAAGACCCGAAAATCCCCGAAAATATAATTTATTTCAAAAGTTAATTTTGGACAATCTAAAAGGTATTTTGGGGAAAGAAAAAGGGTTAGAGTATCAATGAAAATGTACAAATTTATAATGCCCTAAAAATGATTTACCCTCAGATTGATTGTTTTCAGGAGTTTTAGATAGGATAAAGTAATCCTGTTGATTTTGATAAGATCAAGAGACATTTTGAGGGTGATGATTTTATTATATTTAAAGGGAATTATGGAGATTAAATGAGGAAGAAAACATCTCCGGAAAAGTAGAAAAAGATTTACCGGAATAGAGTTATGTTTACGGATAGAAAGTGTAATCGGTAAAAGTAACTGAAGGGGATCCAGTTTGGTTACTCAAACCAGATTTTAACCCTAGTTACAAGTAATTATGACACCTTTTAAGGAGCCAATGAGGAGTAAGAAGGTGTCATGCATGTGGATGAATCCAAGCCCTTAAATTTCAAGATCTTATCTCAACCTTCCATTCTTTTTGAAACTCTTTATAAATATCATTTTCCCTCCTGTTTCTGGAGTGAAATCTGGAACAGTTTGTATTTGACGAAATTCTGGGAATGATATGGCTATGATTAGTCAAAGTTTAGTTAACATGCTAACAGCTTTTGGTTACCAAGCGAAATTAAGAGAGAAAGTAACCAAATGTAATTTGTAGGAACTCCAAGGGTTGAAGTAAGCCTTTAGGGCTAATGTGGCCCATTGGGCATTCACTTTTCATGGCTCTAATTATGTTATTAATTCCCTAGGGCCATAAAGTGACAAAGAAAAAGCTATGGTTAGAAGATCAAGGTACTTAAGGAGGAGGCAAAGTCTAAAAGGTAGTGAACTTACTTACTTGTATGTGTGTGATGTTTATGTTGTGCATTGATTTGCTGTAATGCTTTGCTAGATTATGTGAAGCAT
>JANTPZ010127968.1:0-16101 GCA_025593235.1 Vachellia pachyceras
GGAGGGCTTCTTGTACCTTAAATAATTATTTTTCTCTTTTTCGCCCTTCAAAATTATATAAATAAAAATCTAATTTGAATTTGGAAAATCTGTGTTTCATCATTGTGATCCGTAAGTAGAGATCTATCTATTGGGCATCTGATATTTTGGTCAACTGGTTGACTTTTGACTTTTCCTTTGTCAAATGACCAAAATGCCCTTCTACTTTCTCATAATTACCATTTTGCCCTTACTTTCTCTACTTTTTCCAAAATTACTATTTTGCCCTTACCTTTGATACTGAAAGACTTTTATGCCCTTGGTCTTTTATTAAATGACATATGGGTCCCTTCCTATAAGGTTTCCCATCCTCATTTTGCTTCTAGGACAAATATACTTAATATTGGAATTCACACGGAACTCCGTGCCAAAACATTCGGCCCTTAATCTTTCTTTCTTTTTGAGCCATCTACTTCTCGTCTCTAATTCATCATCTTAATCCTCATATTAGCCTTTATTTCACTTAGCATGAAAATTATGGATATTACACATATGGCCATACCACATCAAGCACATATTCACACTTCCATTCTCATAAAATAAGTCATGCAAAATTTCCATACACTTTCACAGCATAAGGATTAAGTTAGAAGGTCTTGCTACCTTTACACTTTAACTTTCCTTTAATTTGCAAGCTTTCTTGTCCACTTAGAAATTTTTCCTCTTGCACCAAAAACTTGCCTACATAATCAATAACATCATGGCCATTAATTTCAAGCCATTTCCAAAGCAAAAACCAAAGTAAAACTCCCTTGAAAGAACTCTTGAACTTTAAGAACTTTAGGAACCCTAACTTGCTACTAATGTTTTCCAATGCTTCCACAAACTTGTGACCACTTTTACCCTACACAAAAACTCATTTTGGACTCATTGTAAGCGTCAAAATCATCAAAAGAAACTTCCTTCCCTCTGAACCAGGTCAGACCGAAACAGACCCCCAAAATCCTTAACATGAAATTTCCAACTTCCATCACTTATAACACTTGATTCTTGTTTCCAAAATCATATTCAAGCATGGTATAACTTGATTTTAGCTCTTTTATATCAAATGGAAAATTGGGCAGCACCTCCCCTAAAACTTCAAGATTTCCCAAATTTACAAAATCATCAAAACAGTCTCAACAACCACAATATATATATATCAAAACACTCCTTACAACAGAAGGAGCATTTTATCATCATTGAATAGCTCTAAATCCCTCTCTTTCTCACTTTGCTCTCAAGAACCCTAAGCATCAAAACTTGAAAATGAGAGCTCAAATCAAAATTCCAATCCATGGAAGTTGTAGAAGAAGTTGAGAGGAAGATTTTGATATATAGCATAAGGTGTAACTCTCTTTACCTTAGGATTTTTCAAGCTTTTCCTCCTCCTTCTTGCTCTTAGGTATGGAGTCTCTCTTCTCTCTTTTTCCAGCTGCAAAAGTCGATTGGAATGGTGGAGAAATGGAGGCAAAATTTGATTTATAAAACTTATTAAATGGAATGGAAGGATGAGATTAAGTCTTGGAAATTAAGGGCTTGGATTCATCCACATGCATGACACTGTCTTGCTTCTCATTGGCTCACTAAAAGGTGTCATGATTGCTTGTAACTAAGGTGTTAGAATCTGTTTTGTGTAACCAAACTAAATCCCCTTCAGTTACTTCTACCGATTGCACTTTTTACCGGTAAACATAACTCTATTCCGGTAAATCTTTTTCCACTTTTCTGAAAATATTTTCTTCCTCATTTAATCTTCATAATTCCATCTTAAATATATTCAAATCATCATTTTCAAATTGTCCCTTAATCCATCCAAAATTAATAGGATTATTTTATCCTGCTGAAAATTCCTGAAAATGAGCAAATTTTTGAATAATCATTCTTAGGGCTTTATAATTTTCTACATTTTTCATTGATATTTTAGCCCTTCATATGTCCCCAAAATACCTTCTAAATTGTTCCAAATTAATTTTTCTAATAATTTGTATTTTTGGGGATTTTTCGGGCCTTTTCCCAATTTTCGGGAAAATCGCCTTAATCGTACTTTGGGAAATAATTTTTATAAATTACTATAAATTCCACTAAATTTTCATAGACTCTAGTTTTTGGTCTTAGGGAACTCCTGATACCTTAAATAAATATTTTCAACCTTAAATCTTTAAAATTTCATAATTCCCTATCCAGACCAAATTTCAACAATCGGTTGAATTTCTGGTAATCAGTGAGTTTTGCTCTATTTCTTGGGCATCTGTGATTTTTTCTGATTTTTGGTCAACCGTTTGATCTTTGACTTTGACTTTGACTTTGACTTGGTCAAGTGACCAAAATGCCCTTACACTTTCTCTTAATGACCAAAATTCCTTTTCACAGTCTAACTTTTCATAAATTCCCATTTTGCCCTTGACCTTTTGGCCCTTGATCTTTTGGTTTCTCATTCCTGGAGCAACTTGCTAGGGGGTCACCCATCCTGAAATTTCCCCAGGGTGAGCACGCTTAACTTTACTATTCCTATCAACTTCTATCCACTGGGCCAATTCTAAATCAGCGACTTTTGGCCTATAACTTTATTCCCTTTATGAGCTATCTATTTTGAATTCTAATTCATTTCGTAATTAAAAGATTATCATCTATATCATTTAGCAGAAAAATCATGGATATTACATTTCTACCCCCCTTAAAAATAAATTTCATCCTTGAAATTTACATACCTTATAAAAATAATTCTGGATATCGATTCTTTATGTCCTCTTCAGTTTCCCAGGTAGGTTCCTCAACTGCTGACCCTTGCCACATAACTTTAACCATCGGGATGCTTTTGTTCCAAAGCTGCTTCACCTTTCGGTCAATAATACAAGATGGTCCTACTTCATATGACAATTTATCTTGCAATGAAATATTTTCATATTCTACAACATGTGCTAGGTCAGGATTATATTTCTTTAACTGGGAAACATGGAAGTCATTATGAATCAGACTCAAATTTGGGGGTAATGCTAACCGATATGCTATTGGACCGACTCTGTCTAAGATTTGGAATGGTCCAATATACGTTGGACTAAGTTTTTTGTCTTTAAAGATCGACATACACCTGTTGTTGCAGATACTCGAAGAAATACATGGTCCCCAACTTCGAATTCCAAGGGTCGTCTTCTCTGGTCGGTATAGCTTTTCTGTCGACTCTGTGCTGCTTGTAACTTCTTCTTTATCATCTCTATCTTTACAGCCGTACGATCTACTAATTCTGGACCGTACATATCTCTTTCTTTCAGCTTTGTCCAAATAAAGGAGATCTGCATTTTCTTCCGTACAATGCTTCATAAGGCGCCATTTCTATACTGGAGTGATAACTGTTATTATATGCAAATTCAGCTAATGGTAAATATGCACTCCATCTTCCTTTCAGTTCCAGCACACACGCTCTTAACATATCTTCGAGCGTTTGAATCATTTTCTCTGATTGTACATCCGTCTGTGGATGATAAGCTGTGCTAAAACTTAATCTGGTTCCGAGTGCCTCTTGTAATGACTTTCAGAATCTTGAAGTAAATTAGGATCTCGATCATAAATTATGTTCTTTGGAACTCCATGCAATCTTACTACTCCTTTATATACACCTCTGCTAGTTTCGTCAGTGACCAACTTGTATGCACTGATAGAAAGTGCGCTGACTTAGTCAATCTATCCACTATCACCCAGATAGCATTGTACTTTGCTTATTCTGGCAAACCGACAATAAAATCCATTGTGGCACTATCCCATTTCCACTCTGGAATTGCTAGACTTTGTAGCAATCTTGGTGGCTTTTGGTGTTCCAGCTTCACTTTCTGACAAGTGAGACATTTCGTAACATATTCAGTAATATCTCGTTTCATGCCAGGCCACCAAAATAATCTTTTTAACTCATGGTACATTTTTGTCATTCCAGGGTGAATATTGTATTTACTTCTGTGACCCTCATCTAGTATCATCTGCCTCAAATCAAGCTTCGGAGGGATATAATCTATTTCTGAACCTGATTATTCCCTCGGGGTCTCTACTGAATTCTCTTGCTCCCCCTTGACTCATTTGAGTCTCAATGTTCTAAGCAAATTGATCTTCTTACTGAGCTTCCTTAATCTCATCTTCTATATTCAAATGAATATGAGTGGTCTCAAATCTTTCAGGCTCTACTAGCAATTGATTTAATATTCCCCAATCTCAGAGGTTCTTTATCAGTTTCTGCTCCTTCATCATCATCATACCCACTTGCGTTGTCTTCCTGCTCAGTGCATCGGCAACTACATTAGCTTTGCCTCGATGATATTTAATCCGGTAGTCATAGTCTTTGAGTAACTCCATCCATCGTCTCTGTCTCAAGTTCAATTCTTTCTGATCTTGTAAATACTTGAGACATTTATGATCATAATATAATTCGATGGTTGCTCCATATAAATAGTGCCTTAATATCTTTAGAGCATAAACTATCGCTGCTGGCTACAAATCATGCATGGGATAATTTTCTTCATGAGGTTTTAACTGTCGTGAGGCATAAGCTACTACTCTTCCCCGCTGCATTAATACACATCCCAGTCCATGCTTGCTAGCATCGTTGTAGACCACATAGCTTTTTCTTTAACTCTTGAAAACTAGCCTCACACTTTTCATCCCACGAAAAAGGTTGGTTCTTTCTAGTGAGCTTAGTCAGCGGTAAGGTAATCTGAGAAAAGTTTTGTATAAAACGTCTATAATATGCCACTAGGCCCAAAAAGCTCCTGACTTCTGTTACTGTCCTAGGCCGATTGCATCTCAGGACTGCCTCTACTTTGGCCAAGTCTACTGCGAATCCTTCTTGAGATATCACGTGCCCTAGGAATTTTACTTCTGTTAGCCAGAATTCACACTTACTGAGCTTAGCGTATAAATGTTTATCTTTCAAAATATTTAATACGATTCTCATATGCCTTTTGTGTTCCTTTAAAGATTTGGAGTACACCAGGATATCATCAATAAAGACTACGACAAACTGGTTCAGGTATTGCTGAAAAACACGATTCATGTAATCCATGAAAATAGTAGGGGCATTCGTCAATCCAAACAGCATCACAAGAAACTCATAATGTTCGTATCTAGTACGAAAAGCCATCTTAGGAATATCCTCAGCTCTAACTCGGAGCTGGGGGTAACATGATCTGAGAGATATCTATCTTGGAAAATATCTGGGCATCACTCAACTGGTCTAGCAAATCATCGATACGGGGAAGCGGGTACTTGTTCTTCACAGTCACCTTATTCAACTCTCGATAGTTAATACACAATCTAAGACTTCCATCTTTCTTTTTAACCAAAGAGAATTGGGGCTTCCCAAGGTGAAACACTTGGTCTAATGAACCCCTTCTCTAACAACTCCTCAACCTGCTTCTTTAACTCTTTCATCTCATTGGGAGCCATTCTATACGGAGTCTTAGAAATTGGGTTCGTTCCTGCTACTAGATCAATTGCGAACTGCACTTCTCTTTCTGGGGGCAGTCCGCTAATTTCCTCCCGAAATACCTCTGGAAACTCCCTGACTACCGGAATGTCATTAAGGGTCTCTTTGGGTTCTACTTCAACTGAAAATAATACCACATAACCTTGACAGCCTTTTCTCAAACATCTGTCTGCCTCTGCCTCAGTCATAAAGCTTAGTCTGACTTCAGTATATGTGCTTGACTCACTATTGGGTAGTACCAAGGTTTGATTCTTACAATCGAGCAAAACATTATTTGCAGACAGCCAGTTCAGACCAACAATTACATCAATATCATGCAAAGGTGGACATATTAAATCAATAACAGTGCTATAATGCTCATACTGGACTATCAATTTAGACAAGCATAACAGGTGACAACTCTTATACCAGTAGGGGTAGACACAGTCATATTATAGGGTAATGTGTCTATGATCAGACCCAGACGCTCAGTACAGTTATATGATATGAATGAATGGCTTGTGCCTGTATCAAACATTTCATATACAAGATAATTATTTATACGAATTGTACCTTGTATCATCTCGGGCGACTTACGAGCTTCTTCCTGGTTCGTTGCAAAAACTCTGCCCGAGCTTTGCGGTCTGGACCCCTCAGTCACCTACTTGCAATCTCTAGCAAAGTGTCCAAGTTTTCCGCACGTATAGCAGACATTCTGGCCTGCTAAGCAAGGTCTGTCACCATGATTCTTGCCGCATAAGGTACACGGCTTAATGGGCTAACTGCACTGAAAATTTCCTTTCTTTCCTCCTTTCTTGAATCCTTTCATGAAAAAGGGTCTCTTTCCTCTTTTAGTTCCTGAGGAACTACCTACTTATGGCCTCTCAGTTGAAGTTGAAGCTTTAGCCAATGGATGGTGATTTTGGCTACTTTCTGTAACTCTACAAACTTCAACTTCAGTATTAAAGGTAGTAATCCTCATTGAAGCCACCCTCTCTTAAAGCTGGCCTTAATCCTCGGAGCATCTTCTCAATATTCCATTACTCATCATGAGTTCTTTAAAGGTAAGTGGAATATCGAGATAACTGTAGATACCTTGCTAAGTATTCATTGAATGATTCTCTGTCTCCTTGTCTTAAAACAAGGAATTCGGCTTCTTTCTCATCCTGCACAGACTTAAGGAAATACTTCTGGTTAAATTGTTCCAGAAAAACTTCCAAAGTAATGGGGATGTCTCTTGCCCTCAATATAAGCTCAGTGTTGCTCCACCATCTATCAGCTTCTTGTTCCAATTTGTAAACAGCCAGCTGTGCTCTCATCTCAGAGGGGCAACTCATTACCTTAAAGATTTTCTCAAGCCGCATTATCCAACTCTCTGCGACTTGAACATTCAGGGATCCTTCAAAAGTAGGTGGGTTATGTTTACAAAATTTGCTTACCCACTACTGAACATCTTCCTTATCCTCTGGCCTCACCATTCTAATTGGAGGAGGCTCAGGGACTGGTTCAGGTTCTTATTGTGGAGGGGGTTGAGGTTCTTGCTATGGGGGAGGCTGAGCATTTTGATTTTGAGAAACTAGAACTGCTGCTACTGTTGCCTGTATAGTAGCTTCTCTTTCATCCTCTTTCTCTTGCTCTTGGCGAACTCTCTCTTGCTCTTGACGAGCCTGTGTCATTCTTAGCTCTTCCATTAATTTCTGTTGTTCATTTAATCTTCTCAAAATTTTTTGCATTGGGTCTTCTTGTCTAGGTTGACCCCTCTGATCATCTCTAATTCCAATTCTACGAGTTTGCACCATATTGATCTTTTAATCCTTTAAAATAAACAACCACGTCAATATAGAAATTAAATATCATGCTTGTCAAATACTAGCCAAAACATCATGTTCGTATATTAGCATATGCTTCTATATACATATCAACTACTCAGTACCATCGCAGTCTTAGCTTATATATACAAAAGTTCTATTAAAGTACTAACATATACTCATCAGGAAACATATTTTCTACCATAACTTCTAGCTCTGCAAACATCCATAGAAACTAGGGAGGGTACTCTTCACAATTTTTGCATAAGCTTGTTGTCGCACCCCAAAATCCGGAATAGATGCTAACATAGCCCATGTCCAATTTGTGTCACTTACTTTGTCCAAATGAATCTCATCATACTCATATGCCTCTCGAACCCTCTGGATCCATGCTAACATAAACCCTCATCTAGGCAGAGCAGTATGCTCACGGAGTTCTCAGGTAATGTCGTCCAGAGCGTTTCTCAGAGCAGCTACCTTATCAAACTTTGGATCTTCAGTTGAATTCTGAAATGATTTGACCACATTGGAACTAGATTCTGAACACTCTTTCTTCTTTACTTGTTCCTCTTCCAGAACCTTTACTTCCTCGGATTTTCTCATAAATGGTGATTCTAACAATTGCTTTATCCATTTATCTGGTCGTAGCCTTCTCTTGGGTGGAAGCTCCTTTTTAGATCTCTTACCTAGTATTGCAGGCCTAAACTCATCTTCCTCTTCACTAAGATCCCCTTGATTGACAGATGGTTCAGAATGCAAACTTATCTTTGGGGCATTCGTATATGCAGTCCCTTCCTCATGATTTAAGGGTTGAGTAACCTCTTCACTTTTCTTTGCCATATTTACTAATCACATTCATTCATGTAAAGTTGAGCATAAGATATAGCTATCCATCACATATCCAAGAAAGGCAACCATTTCATAACATAACATTCAACTTATAACATAACATTTCATATGCACATATGCATAACATATCAAGCAATAATGCACAATTAATTCAGGAAATTTCCAAACCTTTGCTCTGATACCAAAACAATGTAACACCTCTTATTTATCCCTCTTAGCTTACATTAGAATGCTTTGGAACCAATTCATGGCCTCAAGTAACTCAAATTGTCAAAATGGACTAGATTGAAAACTTTCAATTTTAAGAAAGTTACTATTCACACTTTTTAGGGCCAATTTTAAAAATTCATAACTAATTCTAGAAAAATCAAAACTGAGTGGCTTCTATTTGAAGCTTACAAATTCCTTTATGAGGGAAAAATACTCATTTGAACAATAACTTACCCAATTGGTACAGATTAATTCGTGAAAAGTACTGTTCATATGGTAAATTTTCATTTTCCCAAGGTTTTCTGTGATTTTTCGCCAACTTTGGACAGTCACAACTTTCTGTATAGAACTCCAATTTCAGTGATCTTTACTTATTTTTAAAGCTTGTAATGTAAAATATTTTTTCACAAAATTTCAGCTCATTTGGAGTTCATTTGCTATGTTTTCCGATAGAGCAAAGTAGGGAAGATGATCAATTTTACTCATAACAAAGTCCACCACATTATACATCAACATTTGTCTCATGCATCAACCACTTTCTCCTTACCCTTGAGAGAGCTTCCACCTAAAAATTGTTCATGATACCTTAAATATTTATTTTGCCCTTTTCTGCCTTCAAAATTCTATAGACAGAAATATAGTCCGAATCTAGAAAATCCGTGAATCACGATTATGATCAGTGAGTCGTGCTCTGTCTATTGGACATCTGTAAATTTTTTGTCAACAGTTGACTTTTTTTACTTTTGACTTTGACTTTGTTAAATAACCAAAATGCCCTTCCCTTTTCTCTTATTTACCATTTTGCCCTTACTTTACTAATCTTTCATAATTCCCATTTTACCCTTACTTTTTACACTTAAAGACCTTTATGTCCTTAGTCTTTTTCTCTAATGACACATGGGTCCATCCCAGAAGGTTACCCATCCTCACATTATTCCAGGTCGAGCACGCTTAACTACAGAGTTCTCATAAAATTTCACCCGCTAGGCTTGGTCTGACTTTGGGTTTTCCAGCCTATTGGTATCATCTTTTTTCGTGTTTTCTATCTATGGGCACTAATTCAACTTTTGACTACTGGTTTGACCCCTTTTTACTTAATGGCCATATTGCCATTGGTCTTTATACTTAATGACATTTATGTCCCTGCCTTGTATTCTTAGTAATTTCAAAGACTTAGAACTAAATTGACCTGGGTCTCTTTGGTTTATTGACATCTTCTATTTATGTACTTTTATATCTGGCCTTATTTCATCTTATAACGATCAGTTTGGGCTTTGTTTCAATTTATAACAAAGATTGGATATCACACTAACTTCTAAGTAAAAAATTCTAAGCTCTTAACTTTCATCTTTTCATTTGTTTCCCCCACTTACTTCCTCCGGCGCAAGCTCTTGCTAGAATACTTTTATAGTTATTTGTTGTAGAATCTTTCCTTTTCGGGCACCTTTGATTCAGAATTGGGGCTAAGGCCAAACAATAGCTATCCTTTCATATTTAAACATTCTATACATCCCTTTGACTAGGCTTATTTAGCCTTGAAGATTAACTTAATCTTCATTATTTGAGATACTCTCAAAGGTATTTGATCTCCAACCTTAACTTTAACGGTCAACTTCTCTTATTGGCATGAATTAATTACTGACTTGTAGCATATCTTCGGATTTATCTTCTAAGCCGTTCTATGACTGCCTTAGAATTATGCCAATTTATCTCTTTACTAGAGCTTCTTGATCTTTACTATCTGACCATTACTTTTGGAAAATAAAATTTCTGAGGCAATCTTACTTGTTGCCTAATTTTTAATGGCCATTTTATCTTGACAACCTCATTCTTTGTTGACTTTTACTATCTGTCTCTTTTCTGACCCTTGAGTCTTTTCTTTCAATACCTGGTGAGTTCGTATAATTTCTAGGGTTCTATGTCTTTCTTTCTTAACTTATACCTATAGCCTCATAATAGGCTTTAGAGAGATATAACACTCTTTTCTGAACTTCAGCACTCCAATAGGGAACCTGTAAAATCTTTCACTTCCCTTGGTTCTTCTGTACTTTCATAGTTCAGAGAAACTTTTACTCTACCTTTTAGATCTTACACTATTTAGCTAGCTTCATGGCTATTTGCTAGCATTCATATGCGAGGCTTTAAGCTTCAATCTTTGAACCTTTCTGACACTTTAGCTAGCTTAACTATATCTCATTTAAGACTCACATCTTTGCCTTTTACTTTGTTTACTTCCCTTATTTGGGGATTAGAATGAGCTTACTCAAATTGACAGCTAGCCTGTCTAAAGAAATAGTCAAGGGTACTCTCTCTATATTAGTTATTCACCATGAGGGCATTTTCTTATCTTAAGCCCATTCTGGTCATCTCATTCTCGTGTTCAAAGAGTAGCATCATGCTTCTGACTCTGAGCCTCTTCATAGGCTCCTTTACTGAGGTCTATAATGACCTTATGCGCGTCAGCGCCATTCTGTAGGCTTTATCACTGACCCTCGCAGTTTCTAGACCATGGAACATGGGTTAAGAATAAGTTATCTATTCTCAATGATAGCTAGTCTAATAATTCCCCAAGACTAATCATAGAAACCAATGCTATCTTCTGAGATCTTGCTTATTCCTTTTTGTTGCCCTAGCATTTTTTTAGAATTTCACTTTTCCTCTTGTACCTCACCAGAGCTTTTCTTTTCCTTTAGTGCTTCTTAACTTATTCTTCGCAGGACACATCTCCTTTGTTGTATTACTCTTAGACATGAATTCATTCTTTTGGCTAATTCATTCAATGTCTATCATGTGAAACGCTGCTATATCTTAGGATTCTATAATCCTTACCGCTTCTTTTCTGATCATTACTATGACGTTGCAGAGAGAGGACTTACATTCTGTTCATATCACTAATTCATTTGGTACCCAAACTTATCAGGGAATTCTATCTCTGACTGCAATTAGCCCATTTTCTCTCTCTTCATATTTGGAATGGTTTGTTCTGTATACCTTGCTCTTACTACTTTCTTTCTTTGGTGGGACAATATAGGAAGCACACAATGGTTTCCCATTGGATTCCTATTTGATTCTTGTCTATCAAGAAGTAGTTCGCCTAACTGCGGCGACTGGTCCCATTTAATCCCTATCTATCAGGAATTTTCTGTTCTTCCTGTCTATCAGGAAGTGGCTCGCCTAACTGCGGTGACTTTAATTAGCATACGCTTAACTGCGGTGATGGTATAGGAAGATCACCATCCCAAACTTTAGAGAGATACTTTTAGCTAAAGGTTTCTCCGGTATGCTTTCTATTGGGTACTTTCTCTTCTCATCATAACACAACGTACCTTGTCCCCAATCAAGGAACCTTTCCTGACCTTTCTTACTTACTTAGTAGTGGCATTCACTGACGAGAGTTTATTTCTCATTTTCATACTTGGCCTGAGGGTCACACCCTTCTGTGATACCTGAAAACATGGTGAAATATTACTAGTTTAATCTCATCACTTAAGGCGTCTCTAAATTCTACATCACTTGCCTTTATTATTCTAAGGTGTGTCATATCACTTCTTTCTCTATTTCTTATCATCTGTATAATTATGATGTACTACCCAACTTTCCCTTTAATTGCTCTTAAGATTCCTTGACAAATTTATCCATTGTCATTTAAAGATTTAAGCCTATATACTAGTAGATAATTCATCACGAAGTATCCTCAAACTCCGCTGCTAGTACTATGCCTTTATTGCTGCTGAACTTGGGATAACTTAAGTTGGGAAGACTGTTGTGGTTGCTGAAATTGTTACTGCTGCGGCTATTGTGTCTATCACAGTCTATCTGGCTTACTCTTAATAATCATAAAGGCTTTTGAGTAGCTATAGTACTTTTGGTACTATCTACTTTCTAATTTCTTTAGAAAATTAACCACAACTTATTCGACCTATGCCCAACTCATCCTCATACTTAACTATCATAAAATATAGCCTAAATAGCATTTCTATATTATAACTATGCTTCAACTATTCATACCATATACCTCTATTTACCTTTAGCATTAGAATCACTAGACATGATTTCATTAATATACCTATCCTGTCGTTTTGTTCTGTAACTCTTTTGTATTCTTAGATGATTCTAATGTATGGAACTTTATCTCTAATAACATATACTTTGTCCAGCACATGATCATATCCTAGTTTACCAATAGCTTGGGATGTCTAATAACCTCGAATGTTACGGGACTATCATAGATTCTTTCCATGATCATCTCCTCTATCTCATTTCTAGAGGTAAGGCTCAGTTTCATATAGTATCCTTCTGCCTCAAAGCAGGCATTGGAAGGATATAATATCCATTTTTGTACTTTACTATTCCCTCAGGAGTCTTATTGAACTCCCTAGCTCCCCCTTGACTCAACTGAGTCTCTATGCTCGAAGTAAACTGATACTCTTTTTGAGCTTCTCTGATCTCATCCTCTATATCACTGAGAATATTAGTGGTTCCATATTTGTCTAATTGTAACTGCTTCAGTATACCTCAATCTCTAAGGTTATCTATAAACTTTCGCTCTTTCATCATCATAGCCACCTGTGTTGTCTCTTAGTTTGAAATATCAGTAACTACATTCACTTTACTCGGATGATACTTTATTCAGTCGTCGTAGCCCTTGAGCAACTCCGTCTAGGGTCACTGTCTCAAGTTCAGCTCTTTTTGATCTTGTAAATACTTGAGACTCTTATGATCATAGTACAGCTTGATGGTTGCTCCATATAATTAGTGCCTCCAAATCTTTAAAGCATAAACTATTACTGCCAGCTCTAGATTATACGTATGGGTGTTCTTGTCATTCCACAAAGAAGATTGGTTCTTTCTAGTGAGCTTAGTCAGCAGTATGCAATCAGAGAAAAGTTTTGTATAAAACATCTATAATAATTTGCTAGGCCTATAAAGCTCCTGACTTTGGTTACTATCCTAGGCAGATCCTATCTCAGTACTACCTCTACTTTGGCATATTCTACTGTGACCTCTTCCTGAGAGATCATGCACTCTAGGAATTTCACTTCTGTTACTATCCTAGGCCGATTCCATCTCCGTACTGCCTTTACTTCGGCGTAGTCTGCATTGACTCCTTCCTGAGAGATCACCTATCCTAGGAATTTTGTAATATCCGCATTTCTGTAACCTGAATTAAAGGCTAGAACAGTAAATTATGTGATTATCTAAGGCCTATAGACAAGAAAAAATATAAAGGAAAATGCTTAGAAGAATGAAAGATTATAATTGACTAAGCCCTTAGTCTTGAGAATTTCAAGTAAAAATGACTAAAAGGGAAAAATGGTAATTTGGCCTAAATAATAAAGGTAAAATGGTCATTTTGAATAAAAAGACCAGGATGCAAATGTTATCAAATAATAAGGACATTTTGATAATTTGGTCAAAAGTCAACTAAAAAGTCAAAGTCAAACCAAAAGTCAAAGTTGACAAAAAATGTCAAAGTCAACCAAGGGTAAGGTTGGAATTAAGAAAAAGTAGAAAAAGTGATGGAATTTTGGTAATTAAGAGAGAAATAAGAAAGGTAGTGGCCTTTTCGTAAATATGTGGAAAGTAAGAAAAAGAAAGGAATGTAAGGGCATTTATGTAATTAAGGATTTTTAGAGGACTAAAAGACTGAGAAATAATTATTCAAGGTAGTAGGAGTCCTCAAACGCCGGAGACCCGAACTGAGAAAAGTTTAGTTGGTCCTAAAGTATTTAATAAAATTATTATCCTGTATCCGGAGCAGGTAGTTTCGAAGTACGGAGAACAATAGTGTCCGAAAGCCCCGAAAAAGGAGTTTCTTAGAAAATTAATTACGGAAAATCCATGAAGAATTTTGAGGAATGCAAAAGGGCTGGAGTATCAAGGGAAAATATAGAAATTTTTCATGCCCTTAAATCAAATTGGCCATCGGAAGCACATTTTACGGTGTTTCACGCAAATCGAGGAATCCTGATGGGTTACAAGGAAAACCTGGGAATGCTTTGGGCTAAGGTATGACACCACCTAGGAAAGAAGGCCTAGGGAATGGTGCCACATGAGAGAGAAAGTCCCCGGAAAAGTAAAAAGATAGTTACCCGGATAAAAGCTACTTTACAAAAATGCGTGCCACCGGATCAAGTAACTGGAGAGCCAGTAGCCTAACCAAGTCTTAGAGCCCAAGTTAGAGAGTAATGATGGCAACTTTTTACTCACCACATGGGCTTGACAAGTGGCATAATCTCCTCCATTCAAGACCAAAAGTTGCCATCCATCCATTATTTCAAGAGAATTTTAATAAACTAAACTCTCCATTTCTCTCTCCCAAAACCGTCCCCTCCCTCCCTCTCTCTCTCTCTTTGGTCTGAAAATTATCTCCCTTCTCTTTACCAAAAGGCGCCATTTCTATGCTTCCAAAGAGAAGAAGAAGCTCTCACACCAACAAGGTAACTCACCCACACCACCAACTCTTACCATTTCTTTGCTCCTTATAACTTCTACTAACTCTTTAATGGTTGATTTCCTTGATCAAAGCCCTCTTTTTGAAGATTAAAAGTTAGGGTTTCAAGGTGTGAAAATGTAAAAGAGAAGGCTTTTGAGGTAGTAAAGGGTTGCAAGTTCTTTCTTGAGTAGCAAAAGCTAGCTTGTTGGTTGTTGATGGTTATTTTGGGTTGTTGTAAAAATTATGGGAAGCTCAATATTATGGGGAGGTGCTGCCCAAATTTCATTGGGTCTAAGGGGACATGTATTTGAGCTATATGAATGTATGGATAGTGGTTTGGAAGCATGAATATGCAAGTATACATGTTGGAAGTTGAAAAACTCCTTCCTTTCCCATTTTTGCTGTCTCTCGGCCAAGCAAAGAAAAAATAGAGGGGCTGTGTTTTTTGTTGTTTTGATGGTTCCATTGGCTTTAAAATTATGGGAAGCTAAGAGATGGATTTTAGAAGCCTTAAGGGCCATAAAAACCAAGCCTTGAACTTGTAGGAATCTTGAAAATCTAAAGGGGATTTATTGCGTTTTTGCAAGTTTTGTTGCAACTTAATGATGGTATGTTTATATGGATATTATGCCATGATCTTTAGGGATTTGAGACCTCCAAGAGCACTTGGAAGTGATCCAAGCAAACTTTAAGGTTCAAGGAAAATAAGGAAAGCAAAACTAAAGGTAACAAGACTACTAACCTCCTCTTATGTTTATGAAAATGAGTTGTGAATGTTACTTGAGCTTTTATAATGATTAAAGTGAATGACTTGTGTATGAAATGTGACGTGTTATGGCCATATGCATTATAGTGTAGTTTGATGTGTCACATGTTTATATGATCATACACATGCTTTAAAGTTATGTATGCACATTCACAATATTTTGATTATGTTGTTTTACTATTGGGATTGCCAAATCTCATTCCCCACCAACTAACCAGTAGGTGGAAGCTCAAGCAAGGGTAAGAAAAAAGTTATAGATGAATTAAGAAGATCCTCTTGCTTGCATGATTTTGTGTGAATATGAGTTGCTAAACTCCCTTGAAGTAGTTGTGATTGTAACCCTAAACCTCTTGTCGGAGAGTGATGGACTTACGGTTTTATTAAGTCCAGTTAATTCCTCCCTTTTAATTACCTCACAGTTCCTCCATTCTAACACAGATGATATGAATTAAAAATTAAAAAATATGTTTCTATTATAGGAAAAGAATGTCCCAATAAACTATGAGTTTCTGACAGATTCTTGTCGTCACAATTTTGTTGTTTACGTTTTATTATTTGTCCTAAG
>JANTPZ010127970.1:0-14637 GCA_025593235.1 Vachellia pachyceras
CGTTTGGATAAACCGTTAGCCAAAATGACTTTTTGTAAAATGCATTTATGTTTGGATTGAAATTTGGAGAGGTTACATTGAAATAAAAATTACTTAAATTGTTTTCAACTTAAAAAAATTACTTAAAATGACATGAATATCATTAATACACATAATTATTTTGTAGTTTTGTAATTAAATTATTAAAAAAAGTAAATGATAAATTTGAAGGTAATGAAAAAATATTCATATTACATACATGTCAAATGATTACAAATATAATACAATTACTCCGATCGTAAAACCTGTACAATCTGATCTCGAATTCTGTCACGTACGAGATTCATCTGTATTGAAAAGGATGATACATTTGATGAAGATGCCTCGCCTGTGTTATTATCAGTGTCATCAAGATCAACATTTTCAGTTGTAGCTCCAACAAAATCTGCATCGGTTTCAGAGTTTCTCCTGATAAAATTATGTATGGCCATCGTTGCACAAACAATCATCACTTGAGTTTTGAACTTGTATGTGGGAAATATGTTGAAGAATTGCAAATCGATTCTTTCACAACCCAAATATTCTTTCTATAGTTGACCTCAAACATGAATGACAATAATTAAATGCTTCGTCCCTATTTGTAAACCCAGGTTGTTGTCTAAATACTAAAAGATGATAGCGCTAACGTCTATACGGACCGAGATATCCCATCGGTGTTGGATAACCAGCATCAACTAAATAATATTTCCCTAAATTAACAATAAAGCATTCTGACATGTTAAACTAATGCAAACATACAAATGAATTCAAAAAAAAGTGAAAGGGAGCGTGCTGAACCTAATACCTGGAGGTGGATGTGGAAAATTCAAATTAGAAGTTGTGATTGCGGTGTTAAAAATTCGAGCATCATGGGCAGAGCCTTCCCACCCAACTAAGACGAAGGTAAAACACATATCCCAATCACAAACGGCCATAACATTCTGCGTCGGATACCCCTTTCGGGATATATTTATCTTTCATTTTCATACCGACTCTACATGGTATGTGAGTCCCATCAATTGCCCCTATTGTATCCTTAAAAAATGGCCAATACCGTTGATCATTCATTATGTCTGGATTGTAGTCGGAGAACATTGCATCATGTGGTTTAATAATTTCACTGGACAGACTGATGCATGCTTGCAATACCTTATGAAAATGTCTGCTGGCAGTTTCTCCTGAATGTTGGAACCTCTCCTGTACCGTCCTGTTACGGTGTCCATGGCTAACAATGAGCAAAAACAAGGCAACCATTTCTTCAATGTCCATGCACCTTGAATGGCGTAATCCATATTCACGCAATTTATAGCATAGAAGGTTGAAAACATCCTTCTCCATTCGAAACAATTCATGAAACCATATTGGACAATTCAAGGATTGTGGAAAACGAAAAAAATCCTTGGACAGAGTCCAAAATGAAATTGCAAAATGAAAGCGAAAGCAAACGTAGAGGAGCTTACGTAGAGGAATCCTTGAACAGCATCCAAAACAATGGAAAACGAAAGAGAAAGCAAACGCAAAGGAGCTTACAAAATTCGAACAGATTCCAAAATCCGATCAAGGCAACAGATGAAAACGAACAGATTCCAAAATCATGACATTATTCCAAAATGAATTACGCAAGACATTTTTCAACCAAAAACCAGCTAAAAATTTCAGCAGCACGAACAACAATCCCACATCTGTGTCTAACCTTTCAAAAAAATTGCAAAACCGTGCTCAAATCGGTGAGGACCTTGAGAAAACCGTGCTTATGAAAACAGTGCCTAAATCTCCGAGGCTCACCTTACTAGGGACGATTGGGAAGGCAGTTGAGGAGCTTCGTTACTTGCAGATCAGAGACAAAGGGAGACGATTACCCACAACCAAAGGGAGCTTCGTTACTTGCATATCAGTGAGGAGCTTGGTTACCTGCGGAGAAGCAACCGTGGACTGAGCAGAGGAAAGGGAGCGTGCTCAAGGATGACAAGCAAAGGTATGAGCTAACAGATGTGAATGGGTGAGAAACAAACCGTGAGCTGAGAGCAAATAGGGGAGAAGAGAAGCAAACCGTGATATCCCGTCGGGTAAAGATCTGAGATGCAGAGGAGGAGCAATGCGCGAGCGTGGGGGGAAAATCTCATATGCTGAGGAGGTTGAAGCCGTGAGCGTCGTCGGCGATTTTTGAAGCCTCTCAAGCTGAGAGCATAGCCAGAGAGGAAGGAATGAAAAGCAGCCAAGAGCACGAAGCGCGATGGGAAGGAGGGTGACGAATGCGAGTAGAGTTATTAGGGCAAAGGAAAGCAGCTGGCGACGTGACACAAGGCTGAAGAGATTCCTGCACGCGTACAGCCAGACGTGATGGGGAATCGTCCTACTGCGTCATCACAAATGGCCATTGGGAGAACAACACCGTTCTGCAAATGGCTAACCAAACGTAAGCTCATTTTTTGCATTAGCCAAAACGGCTTTTTGCTAACCGAACGGGCTCTAGATAGATTCCACAATAGTATTTTGCCCGTTTAGCATTGCTACTCATTGGTGTCCTAATGGGGTTGCCTTGTAATGGCTTCTGCAATGCTAATTGAATCAGCTATTGACTCAAATTTTATCAGACATTGGAACTGTGGAGTAAGCTTTGGTCATGAAGATTTTGGAACAGGTGAATAGAAAACTATGAGCTTTTCATTGACTGAGGCCATCTCTGATGCAGATGAAGAGAAGGAAAAAATTGGAGGTGGAATAGTAATGGAGTTACCATTCCTCCTTCAATTTCATATTAACAAATATGAAATTTGAAATAAATCTCTGTTTCTCCTTCACTTTTTAGTCAATAGCAAACATTGAATATGTGAAGTGACGAGAGTAGAGACAATGGGTATGGTGCTGGGTGTACAAGGATAGAAAAAACTTGCAAACAAGAAATGAAGCAAATAAGAAACAAATGCCATTCTCCACTTTCTTACAAGAGATTATATGTTTATAACATGCAAGGGGCATGTCAATTTTATCACACACATGGTGTCTTATACATAAAAATGAAATGCTATTATGGTAATCTTCACACTGCTCCAAAATCATACTGCAAATTACAAAGGAAAAATAATGGTATGAATCTACATATATAGGAGAAATCAAGAAATAATGAAATGGCACCACCGAACTGCAATTTTACAAAGGGATAATAGGGAGGGGGGAAACCTACTATGCAGAGAGTCCCAAGTTGATAACAAGATTCCCACGAGGGGATTGCATCCCAGAAAAGAGAAGTTTTCACTTTCTATACCCTGAAATTGAGAGATTATTATTTACATCTCTCTGTCTCTATCTTTCTCATCCCTTGAAACGAACAACAATGCAGGAAATATCGTCTTTGCTCTCTCGTTTCAATGCCTCGGCAACTAGTTGTTTTGCTGCCTTTTGTGGATCCTTAATCTTTCTTGCAATATCAACTGCCTCTTGATTTGCCATAACCTATATTGAATGAAAGTTAAAGTTCGAAAACAGAGGTTATAGAAAGAATAATGGGTAGAGAGAAGATTAACAGATAAAGACCTTCCATAGGCCATCACTTGCGAGAACCAAAAGCTCAGTATCTGGAAAAATATCAACATGATGAATGTCAGGGTCAGATCGCAAGTGTGTCTTTAGGTTTTTGTCCCCAAATGCTCGAGAAACTGCGAGTTGGCCGTTAACTCTTGCAACATCTCCTGATGTAACATCAACATATCAAGAAATTATCAGAAAAATTCAAAACTCTCAATCAATGAGTCATTTGAAAGAAGGGCATAGATAATGGCAACTTCCTTGTACAACTAAGGCCCCGCTATAGAAAATCAAATTAATGTTATAAAGCGTACATACTCAATGAACAAGAATAGGAGTGAATTATGATAAAGGTAGTTTCGTATCATCATACTTTCAGCACACTGGAACTACGATAGGATACACTTTCAGCCCACTACTTGTCAAAACATTTCAAGTTTCTTTAATATGTTCAGGAACAATCTCTTGAGTTGTTTAGAGACTTTCCCAAGAATAAAATTATCTCAAAAATTAATGGCTACATAACAAAAAAACATAATTTTACTACAAGTAACAATAGACTTATGAACTTTCAATATCAAGTCATAGGGGGACAAGGGCAATAAGGACTTGATCCAGGAGTTCGATAAAGAATCCGGTGCTGATCACTAGCTACCAACATGCATAATCATGTCACAGAGAGACTGTCAATCACCCTATATATCTCATAGGGCAATCGTCATTGGTCATAAGGTGGTTTAGATAACTATCTACTTGGCTCACTTAAGTACTATTAGTATCTATCTTCAGCAATGTTCGAGGAAGACCAGTCCTTCTACAACTATATAACAAAGTTCAAACATAAGATCCGAAGTATCAATTGCGTTAAGCATTCTTCACACTTTGATCATCCCATCTAAAAGACTGATTTTCCACAAGGAAAAATTGAATTAAATGCTAATTTTGATATTGTGCATCTTATTAATCTGCACTCTGTTGAAAGCTCAGGATAAATATCGAGTATATTGCATGTGTTATTGTGACGGAGCCCAGAAATGCTCGGTTTTATTTACGCCAAAAGGTCCACAATTCCTATCCAAAAGTGAACAGACTTGGAAAGATGCAGATGCGGTGCTTATGAGAAGAGGCAAACGAGAACTATAAAGGAATGGTATTCTTTAGCATAAGAGATTCAAGGCTCTCCTAAGCCAAATGATTTTTCTGCCTACCTTAACTCACTACCTCCCATCATGTCTCCTCCAATGGAATTCTTTCTTTCCTACCCATGTACACTGTGGCAAGATAACTAAGCATCGGAAACCCCATCATTCCTCTCACATATGCCCATCTCTTCTATTTGTCTTTCCATCATACGCCCTATTAGACCATGGTTCAACAGAGCATGGATCCATCAATATCCAGCCAACTTGTACCACCTTTTCCTAAAGGTGGAAATTTGAATTCAGATCCAGGGCCTCCTTTTACATCAAACCTTGTGGTTCTTTCACCAAAAGACTGAAACAACCATCTTCCAACGGGTAACAAAAGCCAGTAACAGGCTAACAGCAGCATGAACCGAGCACATCCCAAACCCACTTGAAAGAATCAAGATAAGAAATATCTCTGTATGCTGGACACCAATACATCATCACTATCATCCCAAGTTACTTGTTCACTATAGCCAGCAAATCGCAACCTCAAAACGGAAGAGGAGCTTCCAAAAGTTTCTCCAGAATCATTAATGTCAGTTGTAAATAAGCCAATGATGTCCAAAGCCAAAACAATTGGCAAACCATCCAATTGCTCTGGACTACGATCATCTAGCATTGCCGGTCCACTAACATCATGATGATTCAGTAGTTTATGAGTACCACTGAAGAAGGAATACAACATGTAACTGAGCAACCGAAAACAGGAGATGGGTCATCCCATACCAAATTCTTTGTCCTAGGGTAAGTTTAAAAGATGGTTGTTTCAAGGTTCAAATCATAAATTCAGTGATAAATGTAAATCTAATCCAGGCAAAAGATATAATTCCTTATGCTTATCTTATTGCTCATTGGTGTCTCCTTGAGCCAAGTCATAAATTAACCACCAAGTAGACTCCCATTACATGCCTATATCACAGCTTAACCAGGACTTGGAGCATTTGTGAGTATACAGGAGCATGCATTGTATTCCATGGATGAGAGCAATTGGCCTCTCAATGATTCGAAGTGCAGCCATTCTTGTAATTCAGTTGTACCCTGAACTAAGCTCATCAATTGCTGCAGCATCTTCTATTTATCGTCTTTTAATTGCTTTTGGGGCGGCAACTCTGATTTTAGCCTCTCAAAATAACGAATCAGATTGTGCCACAGAGAATTTTTACAATGATATCAAAAATGCTCGGCTACACTCTGAGATTTTCAGTTCTCACGAGCCTGACTGAGGTTGGATGAATTCATTTTAAATTATTCCTGCAACCATTACCTCATGTAATCGAGTTTCTAAAAGAACCTTCCTCACATATGAAATTGATTTTAAATCCTTTTCTTGCCACCTGTGTCTTCCCAACAACTGGCAACTCAATGATTACCCCCTCATAGACAGGACTCATTTTCATTGTTACCTCCTAAAAGGGTGCGTTTGATTTACCCGTTTTGCCAATGGATGCGCTTACCGAAACAAAATTCCTCTCACATAAACTACCTCGGAATCTGTGTCCGTTCTCCCAACGGGCTATCCAAACGGACCCAAAATCTTTACAAGTTTCACTTAAAATGTGCTCTTCATCATCACGCCCAGAAGTTTTCATATTCTAAGAAGTTGCTCCCATCGTTCTGACAAGTACATAGTTAGGTGCAATCAAAATTTTGAGATATACATAAAAATGCATGGACTGAATGTTTGCATATTTTTCTACATTGCAAGTTGATGACGTTTACCAGTGATGCATAATTATGTTGGTCAAGGTGTAGCATCAATTGTCCCATGGCGGAGGCCCATTGAGGGGCTAAGTCATAGTCGAACTATGGCGCTTGGGCGTCTGCTCTACTGTGGGTTAAGGAAATAGAGTTGCGCCCTGACTAACAGCTATAGCTTTTAACCTATTGGTAAGTGTTTGATCCTAACATTTGGTATCAAAGCCAAGGTCATGGGTTCGATTCCCAGCAGGACAATTGCTAAGGGGGAGATTGTTGGCCAAGGTGTGGCATCAATTGTCCCATGGCGAAGGCCCATTGAGGGGCCAAGTCATAGTCGAACCACGGCGCTTGGGCATCTGCTCTACTGTGGGTTAAGGAAATAGAGTTGCGCCCTGACTAACAGCTATAGCTTTTGGCCTAGTGGTAAGCGCTTGATCCTAACAAATTACATATTTCATCATAGCAATAATCACCATATTCCTTCCTATATTTGCCTTCAGAGGAGGTCTAGGATATAACAAGATATCCCCTTTGTAAAAAAACGGCTCAAACAAAACCCAGAACACAATCTATGATTTTTGAGCAGTTCAACTTTTAACTCTAAAAGAGTGTGATTCACTCGACTGAAAATTGTGGGCAACATGGTCAATCAAAGGTTAAGATGTAGCATTCCAATTTAATTTTCTTCATCAAATTTCCCACGCCACCAAAAAATAGGTTTGATGGCCACCTAAGAAGGATGGGAAATGCTCCCCAAAAGCCATCTATAGGCATAGAAGAACTAACCTCCCTAGGTATTCCATGAAGCATCCCATGCTACACAATTAGGCATCACATACCACTTAAATATTGATCAACAAGCCACCCTTGGAGAGCCAGCATCCCAATAGCTACACTCTGCGACACTCAACTTTCCCCATTGCTCAAAACCATCTACAGTGACCCTTTTCACAGTCGCTACCTCACTGGCTACCAATTTTATTCCAATTAATGGTCACTCAAGTGGGGTGAGAAAGAGAGAAAAACTCTCGCAAAAGCTAGTTATTGAAATGGAAGAATCAGCCCACTTAAGTATCCCATAGAGCATCCCATATTTCTAAACATACAACTAGACATCTCATATTTCCTTAGTGACTATCAGCACAAAAGAAGCATAAGTAATTTAAACAGAAATTACACACAGGAACCAGATGGGAATCTACCATTGAGTTGTAAGATATAATCCTATCCTCTCAAAAACCAAGACGGTAACACTAAGTCGAGCACCATTCATCACTGATTCAATTTAAATTCAGGTTTCTTAGGGTACATGTCTGTCTATATATGCATATCAGACATTTAAACACTAGACACACATCACTCGTACTCTTTCCAAACACAAAAGTTGAAAGAGATATCACAATATGAAATATAGATCCTGAATCAAACATTTGAGTGGCATGTAATAAGATCACAAAGTTTATTAAAGAACCTGGCAAGTTTGAGACAAAGCCACCTCTGTCCTCAATACTGTCCCGTTCAGTGTTAGGCTCATGATCAGTACTCATCTGTATCGCAGACCCTCCCCTAGATATAACTGCTCGTGAATCTCCGACATTAGCTATCCATAATTTCTGATTATTTAAAAGAATTGCAGTCACTGCAGTTGATCCACCTCGGCCCAAATCAGCACTGTGAGATAGAATCGCCTGATCTGTTGTCTCATAGGCTTTGACAATTGACCTGTTCGGATCAGTCCAGAAGTCCTCCTGGAATCATCAATACAAATTTTAGAGTGCAGTTTCCCAAACCCCACAATTCAAAACTGGAAAGAGATTATACAGATTGCTTTAAGATATTGAGTTAAAATGGATTATTATCTTATGACGAATGCCAAAAAGTTTAAGTGAGGAAAAATAAATTTCTTAAAACAATTTCTGGAGCTTGAAAATGGCATGACCATGTATCCAGAACCAAAAGAGGTTGTGCTTCACAAAAATATCTGCTGAATAAAGCTGTGTCCACTTCTTTTATAAGATATCCATTCAGGCATGATGCGCAACATACAAAAGAAAGGATTATAACATATTCCTTGGGAATACTCCACAATATCTTCAATTTGATTCAATTACTCACATCTTTTAATATATTAGAGAAGAGATTCTCTTGTAGATAGGCTGGAACACTGTCTCCCAAGTGCCCATCATATATAGCAAAAAGCCCAATCTCATGTCCTCCGGACTGGACAATTTTTGCTACATGATAGTCCTCCATTGGGTGGCTTGCTTTCCCTTTAACAAGGCAAAAGCCATACTTGACCGGGCACTGATGGCTTCTGCCCTTGCCAGAGCTACATGAAGAACGCCCTCCAAGAACCTCAAGACATAGAAATTTAAAGTATAACATATTTGGACAAGATATATTAAAGAGGGGAAAAAAAGGAAACGGTCTTTGAACTTTGATAACCAAAAGGAACAATGATTTGACTTCAACAAAAAGGAGTATCAGCATTATACAAAAAGGAAGAAGCCACTTCAAGCAGAATAATCAGATCATGGCTGAATGCTCAGTATATTGCCAGTTCTAAGACTAGAATAACCAATGAAGAATCAAGTACTATTTCTACAAGGAAAAAACTGTCATTTTACTAGTTTCACACCGGCATCCCCATTCCCCACCCCCCTTCTCCTCCCCTTCTTTGTCTCCCTGTTACTGCTATTAGTCTCTATTTGGCATATCCTAACAGTTCCAGGAACCTTTTTCAGGTATCCAAAGAAAAAGTAACACATCACGGAAAAGAGTTAATTCATTATTTGAGCCTGCAAATCATGTCGCCTTCTGTCACAATTGCCATTCAGTTGGAGCTTAATTGATTGGCCAAATAACTCCTAATCAAGCTAGATCATATGCTACACAATCCTTTCTGAAACCGATGGCAACTTCCAGAACATTATTTGCATTTTCAGGTGCATGGAGATTGATTCTTTCAAAAATTAAACTTCTAGTTCGTGGTTTTAAATAATATTTTTGATAACCAAAAATTAAAAAAAAACAACAATAACAAAGATAATAGGAACCAGATAACCTCACCTTAGAGACAGAGTTGAAGCAACAAAGATTATCCATACTAGTCAGCCCCACCTCACCTTCTCCGTCTCAGTCAACATCTAACTCCTTCGCTCCAACAAAATAAAACGAAAAATTTTAAGCCAGAGAAACCCACAAAATTCTTATGATTTCCAAAAACTAGAAAATAAGCAGAACAATTCTGATTATTATAAACTACCAACTCTATCAAACAGAAAGCCCATAAATTTTTACTTACGCTTACAAAACTCGCGGAATTTCCCAATAGAATGAGGGAAAATATCTGCGGAGGAATTGGGTAGCCGATTCGACTGCAAGGAAGAGGTAATTTCCAAAAAACCGAAAATTCAGACAAGAATTTCGGGAAGAAAGAGCGTGAAGAGTGACAAAATAGGAAAAACCGCCGTAT
Organism: Vachellia pachyceras; assembly: GCA_025593235.1. NCBI lineage: Eukaryota > Viridiplantae > Streptophyta > Magnoliopsida > Fabales > Fabaceae > Vachellia > Vachellia pachyceras. The sequence continues at coordinate 9,904 of JANTPZ010127970.1, forward strand.
ATTAAGTATTGTAGGAAACTTTGCAATGAAAGCGAGAATTTGAGAGGATACCCTTATTGACTTCGCAGCTGTGTGGGCTTGCGCGCGCGTGTATAAGTTTTGTTTTGTTGGAGTCACTGTTGGTTCGAGAATTACTGCTTCAACAAGGAGGTTTGGATTGGTGGTTGTTCTTGTTCATACTTGGTCTCCAAGTTAGAATAGAGAGAATTGAGAATTGAATTTGATTGGCTTTCTCCTCCCAAGACTGGGAGAGAGACCCTACTCAATAAAAGTCACCCCCCATAGCCATTTTCTCACATTGGAAACTCCTGTCTCTTGCCATCATCATTTGGGTCTCTCAGCCATATGAGCTTCAATCCATTTCAAAATTGTTGATTTTTTTTTAAAAAAAATAGCAACCTTGATAATACTTTTGTTCGGATTCCAGCATTTTATGTGTACAGAATAAAAGATCATGGGATAATTGGGATGAGAGTAAAAGTTTTATTTGCCGTTTGGGGTAAAGCGAAGCATTTGAATACGGCATTCTGGTCTCTCTCTTGAAAAGTCAAGTCAACTGCATTAAAGATAGAGCACACACGCGTCGGGGTCATTATTATCTTTGATAGAAAAATATCTGCCACTCAGCCACAATTATCGACATGGGTGTGTTTGGATAGCTCGTTGGGAAAACGGACACAGATTCTGAGGTAGTTTATGTAAGAGGAATTTTATCTTGATAAACGCACCCGTTGGCAAAACGGGCTTACCAAAACAGCAATTATTCAAAATTAGGGTTAATATACTTCTTTGACTTTAGAATTCAATCAAATTTTAGTTTCAATACAAATTAAAGTTATCATTTTTAGCCATTATAAATTTTTTAGGGTTTGGTTTGAATTTAATAGTCTACACATCAAAACAAAAAAAAAGTTGTTAAAAATAAGAGAATCAAAATCGAAGTTTATTTATAAGAGCTAGGAATAAGTCTTTTGTTTTTAACCCATTCCGATTATTTTGAAAAATATTTAAAAATGGGGTGGGGGAATAACATTGTCGACTTATTTTTTTTTTAAATAATACTGATATCATTACTCTAAAGTAAGTAGATAGGTAGAATACAGGGTTAGCCCCCTTCATCCTCCCCATCCCTGAACCTAGTTGACGGTGGGGAGCTGAAAAATAACATTGTCAACTTTTTTTTTGTATAAACCATTCGGTATCCTGGGGTATTATGGGTTCATTGCCCGCTCCAGACTAATCCGGACCCCAGCGAGGAGACCTTACGGTAGTTGCGAGGTATTGATGAGACAACCTCTTTCAGGTTGCGTTAATTATCGCGGCTGTCACTCCCCAGAATTCAAACCCTCGCCTCGAGGAATGCTGGTAGTAGACATTGCCAACTCTACCAAACATCCATCAGTAACATTGTCGACTTAGTTAAGAAAAATAATGTTTATAAGCACAGAAAAGGTACTGGCCAGACAATAGTGAAGCCCAGAGAGAAAGTTCAGAAACAGTGGAAAGCCCACAGAGGTTTAACTAGAAGAGATGGGGGAATGGCACATGAAACCCTTCTAAAATGGTCTAACCGTCACATCTCAAAAATCTTCAAATGGATAGGTTAGATCTAAATATATAGCAATTTATCCCTATATTCTAGGGAGTATATAAACTATATAAATCAGTTTAGTTAAATGTTGAGAGGACACTCAATCACAAAGTCTAACCCCACACCCTGAAATCTCGGGGTATAGACAGGTTAGATCCAAAAAGATAGTGGGCCTGTTTGATAACCATGGACTTATTTTCATAAGCATATTTAACAGTGTTTTTCCGTAAAACGAGACAATCTCCTCCATATATTTGCCTCGACTTATGTGAATAAGCACTTATAAGTGGCTTATGGCAATTTGTCAAATGGGTCCAGTAACTAACCATAGAGATGTGCATGATTGGAGCAAAGACCCTAAATCATAGTCTCGCCTTGCTATTAAAAAACTTTTGAATCAAACAATCTAACACCACGTACATGAAATCTCAATACAGATATGTTAAATCCGAAAATATAAGAACTGACTTCTATATTCTAGGAGATAGATAGACGCAAGATCTAGGAGGATAACCTATTTATTTAAGTTCTGCTACACGTTATAGACATTATGAATGACATAGAATTACTTTCAAGCTTATTTTCAAAGTACAGAAGTTTTGTTATTAATATCTAACAGAAATTTGTAAATTGCTAAATTGTATTTTGTTAATTTTTCTAGACATATCTTGGAGCAAAGCCTAACATATATGTTTATTGAAAATTGCAGTTCTATTTGTATAAATTTTTATTGTGAACTAATGAATAATTGCTAAGTTGATGAACTTATTAATTCAACCAATACATGTTTAAAAATTTAGAATTAAAGAAAAAAACCATATTTAAAATAAAATAATTAATACTCCACAAACCCCTATATCACCAATTCACCATGCAGAAATTAATACTCCACAAACCTCCTTCCTCCTCCTCATATTCGTCTTCGTTGTTTATGTTGGAAGCTAAGCTAAGGTCGGACGAGAATTACGATGGTGAAGACGAAGAGCTTTGCATTATTGGTGCAGTGGTGGGATAGCAATGAGATTCTATGTTCAGATGAACAACGCCGGAATAGTCCAGTTTACTTCGTCTTGTGTGCTTCTTATGCCTTAGTTTCTGTCGCTGCTCTGGTCAGTCATATTTTCCTCCCTTTACTTCTCGACATATTCAAATATGAGTGTTGATTGACTTTTATATATATATATATATATATTCTGGGTTATATTATATATGAATTTATAAGCACCAAACTTATTTAGCAAAAATGATACATATATCAGAATATTTAGACTTTTATCTCCCAAGCAAGCCAAACAGTACTCATATTAGCGATAGGAGATAGTGGGGGGTTTGGAAACACTTATTCACCCTCCAAAAGCACGTTCAACAGTGTTTTTTCCGTAAAACAAGATAATTTCCTTCACATGTTTATCTAAACTTGTGTAAAAGTACTTCTCTACCGCGTTCCTGAACGAGGTCACTATGAGACTTGGTTTGTAGTGTGTGGTTTCTTCTTTTGATCGAGATTATCAGCTTTAGTAGGATGAAGATGAACTGATCGTTTTCTCATTGTGGGTATAGGTGCTGTTTGGTAACACGTTTACAACCCTTAAAAACACATTCAACAGTGTTTTTTCGTAAAACGAGATAATCTCCTTCACATATTTGCTTCGATTTACATAAAAGTACTTCTCCACTACATTCTCAAATGAGCCATTATCGTTTTTGCAATCTCTCTCTCTTCTTTTACGTATAACTTGCACAGATCAGAATGTTCATCCATTCGAGTAGTAATTATTGAATCCTTATATTTATCATTAGGTAGTCTGTGAATCACTCAATGTTGGAAAACTCCCATGTCACCCATGTCCAAAAAAACTATGTACAGAGTATGTTAACTTATACAATCAATAGCTGTATTTTAGAGATAACATTATAAATACGAAGTGAATATTTTATCTATTTTTTATATAAACCATTGGCGGTGAAGAAGTAATTGTTTATAGTTTATAATGCTCAAGTTACTTTGTCACTGAGATGCTTGACAATATGTCCGACCATTTGTTGCTTTGTTAGTTTTAATTAATGCTATTTCATTGAGATGTCACTTTATCGAAAGTTTTAGCACTTTTGTTTCTTTCTTTGTGCTTGCTTGGGAGAGCGTTTGAGATCCCAAAACATACGTTCAATACTATTTTTTCACGAATTGAGATAATATTATTCATATATTTACCTCGTAAATCGTAAAAATACTTCACCACCGCCTTCGCAAATAAGTTCTTTGTTTGTTTAATTAGAAAATAGTATAATTAGTCTAATTGTTTTTTAAGTACATTTAAAAAGCCAAAATAATCCAATCCAAACTAGACCTTGTAGCACTTACCAATGAGGCCCTATCGATTAGTATTATACAAAAGAAATCAATTATAGACACTAATATAATTAGATCCGCTCTTCATAAACAAACTTGGGATTTGTGATCCCAGGTAAGATCGGTTCGGGATCATGGGATCCTTTTCTATCATATAGGAAGGGTTGTTTCACAAAATGTACTTCTAAGTAATTGCTCCATAGATCCTATATCTATCTATATGAAGAAGAAATCATGTAACGAGGGGGATTCTTATTTGTACAAATGGTACTTCGAACTTGGAACGAGCATGAAGAAATTAACGATACTTCTTTATCTTTTGAGTTGTTCTGCCGGATCGGTCGCTCAAGACCTTTGGTCTCTACCCGGACCTGATGAAAAAAATAGGATCACTTCTTATGGACTCGTTGAGAATGATTCTGATCTAGTTCATGGCCTATTAGAAGTAGAAGGCGCTCTGGTGGGATCCTCACGGACAGAAAAAGATTGCAGTCAGTTTGATAATGATCGAGTGACATTGCTTCTTCGGCCCGAACCAAGGAATCCCTTAAATATGATTCAAAATGGATCTTGTTCTATCGTTGACCAGAGATTTCTCTACGAAAAATATGAATCGGAGTTTGAAGAAGGGGAAGGAGTCCTCGACCCGCAACAGATAGAGGAGGATTTATTCAATCACATAGTTTGGGCTCCTAGAATATGGCGCCCTTGGGGCCTTCTATTTGATTGTATCGAAAGGCCCAATGAATTGGGATTTCCCTATTGGGCCAGGTCATTTCGGGGCAAGCGGATC
>JANTPZ010127971.1:0-22467 GCA_025593235.1 Vachellia pachyceras
TCTTTCCTTATTCGTGTATAACAACGTTTGAACTTAACCTACCCTCATAAATGCTGAAATGCAGGATGAAAGGAAGAGAAAAACTCTGTACCTATTGATAGAAAGCATAAATCAAGACTTCGTCGCCCATGCCTCTCAGAAAGCATTAACTGCAACATTAATGGCGAAGACGAAGAGTTGGTGGATGAGAGTAACGGGAAACAAACTCTATCTAACGACAACATTATTTCTCTCATCTATAAAAGGGACCAAGCATTCATTATACAGACAAGAATTCCTTCACGAGCTTTAAAAGCATTCAATCTGTTCCTCTGTAATATCATTCAATTATCTTTCCGAACTTCATTTATTGCTATCAACTCTTTAAGAGAGATTCTTAGAGCAAAATCCTTTGTACATTCGAGAGTTAATTCAAGGTTGGGACCTTGAATATATTGGGTTGAGATTTGGTCTGAAAGAAAAGAGAAAAACAGAGAGAGTGAGACTCTGTTTTATTACGAATAGTAAGGGGGAGCGTGATTCTCCATTGTAAAAGGCTGATGTGCCTAATTGGTTTGATTTAGTGGATTACGAAAGCTCAGAGGTGCTCTGAGGACTGGACGTAGGTCAGAAGGACCGAACCAGGATAAATCTGTTTGTTCATCTTCTCCTTCATCTCTCTGCTTCATTGTTTTAAATTTGTTTTTTAAATCTAAAATTTTTAAATTAGACCAATTCATCCCCCTCTTGATCTTTTCCTGCACTAACCTATTTTCCCTTCATTTTAAATCTGACAATTGATACGTATTTCTCTCTCTTAATTTTTACCTTATTAACATCATTAGCCCTTATAATTTTGCTCTGTTAATAAGAGCTAATCGTGCCAACTAATTAATGCCCCGTTTAGTATGCAATAATTGAAGGCATGGAATTGGACCTAAATTCCAACTTAAATGATTGTTTGGTATGACTAAATTGAATTTCATAAAGAATTCAATTCAATCAAAAAGGGTTTAAATGAATTCCACATGCTCACTCGTGGAATTGATAAAATTCCATGGAATTCCAGATGTAACCTTCCCATCATCCTGAGCAAGGTTGCCCACTACATCAACAAGCACGTCTAACCACCGCATCACCGAGCACCTCCAACCACAATGTTAGCGAGCACGTCCTACCCTGTGACGGCATTCGCTTCGTCTTCGACCATTCACGACGGCGACAGATCTGCAAGATCTTTGACTATTCCCAACAGTGACTTCGACTTCGATAGATCTGCGAGATCTCTGCATTCGACTTCGACTCTGACTTCAAGATCTACAATGGGGGGTTGAGGTTTGGTGAGTGGTCGGTTGGATGAACAGAGGGTCACTGGCGATGTGATGGATGGTTGTTCGGTGGTGCAACGGAAGAGGATGGAAGGAGCAATGATAAGGACATTTTGGTCCTTTTACGTAAAAAATAAGATTTATTTCTAAGATATAACAAACATACTTTTAAACCACATGTCCACTTGCATATTCATATCAATTTCCAATTCCATCAAAATCAATTATGCGTATCAAACGGGGCATTAACAGAGTAATGTTGAACGATTTACTAAGGAGAGAGAAGGGTACAAACATCAAATTTAAATTTGAGAGAAAAAATGGCTTATATTCCTTGTTTAAGGCTGGCTCTATTCATAAGCAAATATAAAAGGCCTCTTAATTGGAAGTAAAATATTGAAAAATTTACCATCAGGTCCAATTAAACCAATTAATGAATAAAGGTCCCAAAGATTGACAAAATTATTATCAGGTCTCAACCGTAGCCGGTCCGGTTGTTATTGACCGCTGATAGGTTTTAATGACACTTAAACTAACTACTGCTGGTGTCTGATAGTAATTTTACCAATATTAAAAATATTTTATTCATTAATTTATCTATTTGACACATGATTGATGGTGAATTTTCTTAAAATATTTACCCTAAAAAATTATTAATTATTATTATTATTATCATAAGGAATTAAAATTGAAGCAACAACTTTTTGCAGTGAGGCATCGCAGTTTGGATGGAATCTATGGATACGTCAAATTGTGATTGGTGGAGGGGCCCCACTCTCTTAATACTACTGGTCATGTCCGTACCCCACACGCACAGACACACAACTAACGCACCACGAAAATAAAACTCACTTCTTCAGATTGGAGAGAATAACCAAAGCCACTTTCAATTTTGATTCCTAAATTCATGGCTTCATGTGGGTCTACTCTTTTCTTGTAGGGTTCATTTGATTGTTAGTTGCTCATCGTTCATACATACATGCATACATACAAAATGTTTCTATTATTCATCTGATCCAATTTTATTAATAAGTTTCTTACTTATTGATACATACATAATGTTTCTATTATTCATTTGATCCGATTTTTTGAAACTTTCGAATAAGTTTTTTAATCTTATTTGTAAATTATGTTGTCAAGTTTTTCATACTAATATACAATTTTACATGTCATTCACACAAGTGTATATTTTATTTTTATAACATAATTTATATTAAATGGGGATATAATTGAAAAATTATTAAGTTTTAATATATAGATTTAATGAGATTTAATTTTTTTTAGTTGGGAATAATTTATTAATAGGATTATATAAGTATACCATTTTAAATTGTTATTATAAGACATCTTTTATATGAAGTAGATAGTATTTATTATAAGACATCTTTTATATAAGTAGACAGTATTAATAATTTATTAATAGGATTATATAAGTATACCATTTTAAATTGTTATTATAAGACATCTTTTATATGAAGTAGATAGTATTTATTATAAGTTAATTTGATGGAGGCATTAATTAAGTGTTCTCTTCCAATATTTTCTCCATTTAAAGTTATTGATCATGTATGACAAACAATGTAATACAAATCCAAAAATTATCTATTTAAATACTTCATCAGGCCTACATAAATCCCATTCTAAAAGGATTTTTTTTTGTCTACAATATAAACCATTTGGAGATTAATTAATGCTTACTCTTTTGATTTTATTTACATATCACTTTCAATAAGTTCTATCATAATCAAGAAGAACTTTAAATCATATTATCACTGCTTTAAAATTTAATAACTTTTTAACTATAAACATATTTACCATACGCTATACACAATAAGAACAAAACTTGCTCAATAATAAGCGAAAAGTAAAATTGTACATTTATGTAAAATAGTTAATGATATGCCTTATAAATAGAAAAAACCTTTACTATATACTTATAAATAGAATTAGATAAATATTCATGGATTTTATAAGTAATTTTCAACATACTTCATCGAAATTAATAAAAACTATAATGCTCATTAATTTTATCTTAAAATTATTTATATTTTTGAATTGGAATGTGTAAGGGTAAAATCATAAGTTTATTTCATTTTCAGGCAGTACTAATGATTTCACTACCTCTTTTTGACGTGAAAAGGTCAAGGGTTGTTAATAACTTGGAGTGGAGGAGCCTACATATTACTTGGATTGATACAATTTTTCTCTTTCGAATTTATCCCATTTATATTTTCACCCTTCAATTTTAAAATTAGTAGTTTTGATTCCTCAAAAAATAAAAAATGTAAATTTTTATTAAACTATAAAAATTAATATTTTAAATAAAATGAAATTTGATAGACTAAATCAATCAATTTTAAATTTTAACATTAAAAATTAAAATGAAAGTAACTTTAAATAAATAAATATTTCATTAACTATGTTGGTTAAAAATGATTTGTTGCAAATTTTAGTAGTCAATAACTGTCAGTACGATCTGCTTTACTGATGAATGAGATGAAGAGGCAGAGGAATCCGATGCTTTCTTTACCTTTATAATTTGTTTTTCCAGCTTTTTTTTTTCTGGTTACTGCACATGCACGCCATGGACATCTTACCCAATTTCTAAATTATCTTCCAAATTACAATGCAAACTGAGATATAATTCTTTTTTTATACTTATCTTGATTTATATAAAATCATTATGCAGATTTTTAAACATATACAATGTGCTTGTTTGAAAACTCATTTTTTCCAACGGTGCACGTAAGTCAAGACAAAACCATCTCAAAATCGATAAAAACCATCTTGAAATCCATAAAAGCATATCAGAAGCCGTAACTCCCTTCTCCCAACGAATTTTCCAAACACTCCCAATGTGTGTGTTTGGAAACTCTGTCGGAAGAAAGGGGTTTATGAATTTTTACATGATTTTTATGAATTTTAAAATATTTTTAAAGATTTTAAAATGATTTTGTATCGATTTACGTGTACGGTTAAAGAACGACAGAACCAAACAACCACATTGTCTCGTCAATACTGCGAATCACTCGTATGTGTGCGTGATTTTACGTAAAAATGGCAATGCTGCTTTTACATTTGTATGTAAATTCAGGGAATCTGATGCAAAAAATCGTAAGGGTTGTGTCAGGTAATTTCAGGCAAACAAAGCCCCCCACAAAATGGCTTTTTTCTTTCTTTTTTTCTTCTTCTCGCTCTTCAGCTTAAATAAAAAAGAGAAACCCACTAATGATGTAGCATCATGACTGGGAATAGATCTAGATTTCCATCACCATGCATGCATATCCACAACTTAATCATGATTAGATCCAGATTATAAAGCATATGTTTGTGTGTCCATATATAATGTAATTTTTTTTTAATTTTGAAAGTGAAATATGTATAACATGTCTAATGTAATAACTAGTTCACTTTAAGTGGAGATTAATAAAGTTTAAAACATTATTTTAATGTATTTATATTTATTATTTTTTTAAAATAAATTGTCTAACTTATAAAACGATATATAAACTAATTATATACATACATAAATAATTTTAAGTAATATATTTAATTTATTTAATCTCCCCAATAAAAGTAATGGCTCTTATATTTACGATCGGAGATAGTATGTAATGCTTCTCTAATCATATTTATAAGGTTAAAATGCAAGTTTTTGGGTATATTTATTATAATTAAGTAAATTGAAACTTTCACGTGAATATATAATTTTAACGATGATCAATTATTACGTACGGGTGAAAAGGTATATTAATTTTGGATGAAATTAAAAGATTATTAAATTTAAAGACAAAGGTTATTCGATTTGAAGTGTTTTTTTCTGATGAAACATTTTGCAACCAACTTATAAATATGATCAACATTAAAAGATTACTTGCCGTATTGCAATGACTCAAAATTTTTTTCACATCATAATCTTTATCTCGGTGCAATTAAGAATATAATAATAGATAGGGTCTACTTAGCAACGCAGTTGAAAAACACTTATAAATAAATCAAAATAAATACGTAAAAAATTAATTCATTTTATAAAAATATTGTTGAATGGATTTTTGAAAAGTTGAAAAGTGTTTCTAAATATCCCGTAACTTTTCTAACGCAACAAAAAAAACAACATCTCCGTTGATTAAGCTCAACATTTCTCACCTTTTATTTTGTGGGACCCACCCAGTGTCCACGTGCCATTAGCTGATGCTTAATTGCTTTTACTTGCTCTGGGTCCTCATTTCTCCCCCCTCTTTATCGACTCTCTTCCTCCACCACTCTTTCTCCGGTTATTTTGGATCTTAGAATAAGAAAAAATAGCTTAATTTGATATTACAATAATAATAATAATAATAATAATAAGGAAATAGCTTAGGATATTCGAAAAGCTTCTTCACGGATGCTCTAGCTATAGGCTCTACATCTACACACTACACCCATGGCTAGCTAGCAGCCATTGTTAATCCAAATTAATCCTGCAACTCCATGTTGTCTAACGTGCAATTATGCATTTATTTAATTTAACGCAACAATTAATCGTTCTTTATGTTTTTTTTAATACATAACTTCTTTTGCAATTTTATTTGTTTGTTTTGAGTCAAATATATGTTTCTTTTTAATCTTTTACACAATTTTTTGGGGACCCAAACTTGACATCTATTTTGATCCACTTAAAAAAAGACGGTAACGTCTTTAATTCGTATCAACTTGTACAAAGGGGATTTATTTCAAAATCCTTTTGAAACAATTTTTACCGAATCCTAGGTAAAATTTATGTTTTGAAAAATTGATTTTGTAGAATAGTTCTCATGAATTCCGATGCAAAATCTAGGTCTTGAAAAGTTGATATATGTTTGGGAAGTTTTGACTTTTACGGATTTCAAAGTAAAAAGTAGATAGGAAATATGAAAGATAAAGAAAAAAATGTATGAAAGAGAAAATTTATTAATAGAAGGTGCGATTTAACAAAAAAATGAATTTTTTTCAAAATACACGTTTCAAACTGAGGTTTTATAGCCAAAATAGTTTTTCAGAAAAATTTGACTACTTGAACAAAACTTAAATTTTTTAAAGTGAAACCAAACAAACTTTTAGTCTAACTGAATTGATGTTTGGATCTTATACAAGAGTCACTAATGATGCATTGAACGACATTATAGGCTTGTTTGGTTAGCCGTTTGGACAACCAAAATTTATTCCTGCGCTTACCGAGACATAATTCTTCTCATATATTTACTTAGAAATCTGTGTCCGTTCTCCTAACGGGCTATCCAAACAAGCCCTATATCTAATAAAAGTACACGTGTTCAGAAAAAAATATATCAACTTATACATACGTATATTTATTGTTTTTTCAAAAACCGATTTACCAAATGTGAATTGATATAGGATCTAAAGTTACAAGTGAATATTTTACGGACATCATGTCACAATTATTTAAATTAATCAATTGATTTCATATCTATAATCAGACAAAAATTAGTTAAGTTGTAACAAAGGTAGGTAATTAGCTGGCCATCTATAGTGAGTACGTAAAAAAATTGATGACACCTTTTTTCCCTCAAAAATACACCATCATTTACATTTAATTATTAAATTTTGACGTGCAAGGAAGGTAAAGATACCATCATCAATAGGGGAATCATGGTAAAAAAAATAAATATAAGAGAGGAAAGAAAATGATGCTACATTATATGCTGGGGATCAAATCAATGTGTATTTAAAAAAAACTTGATACAATAAATATAACAAACTTAAAATAACATGGCATGCTGAAACAAAGTCATTCAATTGGGCCCAGTTGACATAGAAACAAGAATACGATTGAAGATGAAATTAATTCAACTGGTGAAGGGGTTGTGATCGTACTCTCATATAAAAAGAGAGTGTTCGATTTTGGGGAGTGCTACTTTGTTGTGCCTCCAATCTGGTGGGGCAACTATAGCTTAGTAAAACTGGATTGACATACCTGTGTGGTAAGAACTAAATGGCTTGCTTGACATGCTCCCTGCTCGCATAGATGGACCCTAATGGATCATGAGTTAGGTGTTTTGGCTTTGAATAATGGGTCCCCTTTCCTAAAATTTTATTATAAAAAAACTCATGAATGAAATATTAAAAAAGTTTCAATAACAGGTAATACTACCTACTGCTATTTGCTACATAGAAAGACATCGTTCACGCTGCTAATTTATTATTAGACTTTTAGTGATTATATTATTTTTCTAAAGACTTCACAAAGATTTTCCCTTTTTATTAATTACAAATTATAATTAGCATTATAAATCATCAGATAGAAAATAATACGATATAATCTTGATGAGAAATTAAAAGTAGTAGCAGGAATATCTGTTTGTCAGTGCAGGGTTCATTCCTGTTATGTTATTTTATTTTCACTTGACTAATTAAGAGTGACTGACTGAATTTAATTGATGGGTATATATAGTTCACAGGTCAGGTACACAAAGTGGTACACTTATCTTTGAAACACAAAGCAGATGTGTCTGATGAGAGTTGGTTTGGGACCAATAAAGTTGGAACAATATCTGTTTCCCATGTGCTCCATACCACTCACTCACTCACATGCTTCTCTATTAATAATTGTAATAATTCATTCCCTCTTATAATCATCAAAACGTACCCTCCCTCTAATTATTAATTCCCATTTCTATATAATATTTATTTTATTCATTGATATTATTATTATCAGTAGGCCCTCATCCTATGTTAAGTAACATGCTCTTCTTTTAAGCACGGCTGTTAAGGCAACTTTGCTCTAATCACTATCATTTAGGTTACATTTTTATTCGTAAAAATTGACAAGTGATGTGTAGTCAATATCCTATACATTTATCCTATCAGTTGAATTCATCTAAACGTGAAACTTGTTAAATAGAGTAGTAAATGTTATAGTTGAAATGGTACACATCTTTACAAATATTATTATTCACTTTATAAGATTAGTTAGTAAGAGAGACATTACATTTTTACATGTATTACAAATGGTTGTCCACTATTTGCAAAGAAGTTTGATGGTCCAATGGCTACCAGTTCCAAAATGGGAACCAAGATGGGGTGTTTTGCCAATGACACCAGTTCCAAAAAATCACAGGTTAGGGATATGACTTGATTGGTTATGTGATTGGGTTACCGGTTCTCGAATCAACCGGTCCGTTTTAAATTTTTTACTCAATGGTTATTTTTACCCGTTTCCCTGTATACATGTACACACAGTACACTGGAATTTGAAAGTAGTTGAGATAAACAAGGGTGAAACTGAATTTGCGTAAAGAAGAGGCACATTAATGAGTAAGGCTTGCATGTGATTTGAGACACAGTTGGGACCGTAGTACTATTGTTGTCCTTAAGATATGTCTCATAATAAAAGCTTTTATATTATATTTTTATTATATCTATATATATATATACACACACACACCTTTGATGCAATCGCTTTAACATGTCCTTTCATTTTCATGCCCTTAAATTAATGGGTCAAATTCTTATTGTCCCTTAAAACACCAACTCCAAAACATACATTTCTCATTAATTTACCCACACCCATATACCGTACCAAGGATTCAATTTAGAGTGTTATTAAATTAAATAATCCTTCCTTCATTTCAAAATTCACAATTACACATTTATGTTTTCACAATTAATAATATTAAAATAATAATTACCCAGATGAAAACTTACAAGTGACAATTCACACTATAACAACTGAGATAGAAATTGACTGATGCTCATAGTTGAACTTAAAAATATACATACTCATTTGAATAATTTGCAAAATCACAAGTGCTCATATAAAGAAAAAACATTTCGATTATTTATCATCAACAAATAATTTCAATTTTATTCTTAAATGCTGCAATGTAATTTTAGAATCTTTTTAATCCTTATTTTAAATAAAATCACCTTAGTGAGGGCTTGGTGAAATTCTCCATTCATTTGATTAATCCAATGAATGCATATAATTGATGAAAAATTTCGGTCACAATATATGTATTACCATTTTAAAAATATTATTTTTTTATCAAAACACACTCTTTTATGATAAATTTTCTTTTTCTTCTTCATTTCTCATTCATCTTTTCTGTTTATACCCACGGGCCTTGGCAAGAAAGAAATGCAATGAAGCTGACAATGTTGACTTGTTTGTAACATTGACTTGTTATCTCCTCATGAAACACGTGAAATGCATTGTTATAATAAACTTTCGATTCCATTGCAATAATTACATGCAGAAGAGAGATATATATATATATAGATATATGTGTGTTATATGTATATACATTATCTATATATATATAATATTGTTCTCGTAAGAACTATTAAGCTTAGCTATGAGTTAAAAATATTACTAATTTAAAACATGCAGAGAAATTTAATTTAATTTTAAACGTAATAATTCAATTTCAATTTTAGCTTTTAGATTTATTAATTTTTGTTCACATTGTTTCTCTATCAGTCACATCATGTTAATAGTGTTTTTCATGAAAGGAATAATATCTTACGCGAATGATTTAGCATGTATATTTTTAACAAAAAGAAACACAAATTTTTTAATGAACAACTAATTAAACTCATTTTTTAATATTTAAAATTTAATTATGCAGTTCCAACAACTAGGAGGGGATGCTTTTAACATTTAATGCTTATCAATATCATTTAAGATTTATATGCCATATCAGACATAAGATATGGACAAGGGCCGATATATGTTTTTGGGTGCTTTGAGATTACCCTCCCTCACTCTCTCAAATATCATATATATATATATATATATTCAGCTATTTACCACTTTGGCATAATAATGATTTTTGTGGTATACATGACATACTCTCGAGAATTTTGATACCTATTATCGAATTTTTGTGGATGCTCTCTTGTTATTTTTGGCATTTTTTTTCCTATTAAACGTGAATTGCACATAAACGAATATTTAGAAAAATATGCCGAAATCTTGGATTTTTCTAGATAGAATGTTACATTTCCAAAAGCTAATACACTCGTGAACACCCATCCTCAATTCGGATTGTAGGCCGCAACTCACCTATATGAAGTTAGAATTGCTAGTAATCGCCGGTCAGTCATACAGCAGTGAATTTGTTCCCGGGCCTTCTTATACACACTGCCCATAACACTATGATCATTAGGCCCGTTTGTTATTGCTGTATAAAAATAGGAATTTTCATTGTACAAATTTGTTCTAGTATAACGGATTTATTTTTCTTTACAGAAATTAATGCCTGAGAATGCAAATTAATTATTCAAAATAAAAATAAAGGGAGAATTATTGTGCAATCTCACATCAGTAATTTAATCACTAAAAAGTCAATGAACTTTATAGCGATTAAATTGCTTATACAAAACTTATAGAAACTATCTCGAACATAAATCAATAAAGTGATAAACTGTAAATGAAAAGTACCCTCTTCACTTTTTTTACCTTTTTGACATAATACATACTGATACTGACTAACACACTCACTTAAATTTTTCATTACTTTTTTGAGTTTTTGTTAAAATTTATTCAAGAGTATTTGAAAAGAACGAAGTCCTTCCACACTATCTTCTTACAGAGGCATTTACTTTTTGAAGAAATTTCAGGAAAAACTTCATGTTAGCCTAATGCTCAAGCCCAACAAAGAAAAATGCTATAAAGGGTTCTGGTTTCTATTTTGTCCAACAATATGCAAAAGTCACAACAAATGGTAGTTTTATTCAAAAAAAAAAAACATAACAATGTCACATTCACATAATGGGCCTATTGGAGCAGATACTCTGGAAGAGTATTGGATCTTTTGGAAGATTGGTATTGGCCCAGATCCATTTCAAATGATCCAATATAGTATTAATGGACCCATTGCTTCAATGGAGATGATGAAGCTATTGAGCTTTCATAAAGCCTAAAAAAGGACAGAAATGAAGCTATTGTTATATGATCCATTGAGTTTTGGATGTCCTTCAAATTTACAAAATAATATAAATTAACAATTTTTTTTTGCTAAATCCGTAGGGAGACAATTTTATTTAAGATATTGTCGCTCACCAGTGTGAGTATATCTTTTCGCAGAGATTTAAACATTGTTTCATTTCGTAATAAGGAATAGGCCATTTTTATTATACCCAACGCCATTGGTTAAATTGACAGATTTCATGAAGAGAATTTCGTCGCAGAGCTTACATGGATGGCAATAAAGTTTCAACAAAGAATTGCTCTGTGAAGGGAAATATGGTGGAGTTTCAATGTCAAGCCAAGAGAAGCAACTCATTGCAGGAGGCAAAATGTGAAGGGATTGGACTTCATAATGGACAATCTTCAATGGAAAATGCTAAGTAAACATCTGTCTTGTTATAATTATATATATATATATATGTATATATATATTTGTGAGGAGGAAGATAGTTGGAATTTTATATAATTTTATATTTTTGACTATCAGTACATTATATATGGTATTTTATGTGTAAATATGTTTTTTGCATTTTCCTTCACCCAATAGAAATTGCCTTCCCACCATTTTTGGTGGGAAAAGATTTTCCCACGCATGAAGGAAAATTGCTTCATGTGAGAAGGCATTTTTCATGCTTAAATAGCAACCAAACGACGGAAAGCAATGGAAAATCTAGATTTTCATTTTCCCTCCCCTCTTTTCCTTGAACCAAACTGGCCCCGGAGTAAAGTAGCGGTCGTGAAATGGGGAAAAAAAAAAGAAAAGAAAAGGGAGGCAGTGAACTTAGAAAGCAAAAGGCACATGAGACTTGAGAGCATGGATTTAAGATTAGCATTTGCATAGTGTTTTTTTGTTGGATTTCAAAGCAAAACCATCTAACATTCTTTTTTATTGAGGCCTGCAAACATATAAAAAACACACACATATTATATATTTGTACTTTAATTACAGTAAGTGTTTACTATTTTAAGTTTATAAAATGCATTTTTAGTTCCTTAATCCTAACAATATTAATCTTATTTAATGAAAAATGTCTTGATAAATTTAAATGGTAACTCTATAATTAACTAATGATGGAATAGGCTTTAAATTTTAATTATTATTTCTATTCTTTTCTCTTGCATCTTATTTTCATTAAGATTTTTATAAACTCACCTGTCCATTATAATTATAAATATCAAAAGTCAACAAGAATATTAATTTAACCAACTCTTCATCATCAATAGTGTAATGAAGAAACAGATGGCCACGTGTTAGCATGAGGATTGACATGTCGTATAATTTGATTGTTTCGGAAAATAAGAGAGAAAATTTTTTATATAAATTAAGATAAATATATAAAAAATATTATATCATTGTACCAAAAAAACACGTAGTTTTGAATTTTACAATCACAAACATGCCCAATTATGAGTCCAAAAGCAACGGTGTAAGCGTCCTCTTGGTGCGAGTGAACCTCGTTCGTTTTCCACTCACTGGTTCCGATCAAACATATCATCATCACTCACTCAAGCTTCTGAGCTTCATCTTCTCGTCAGACATTTTCTCTTCACTCTTCAACTTAATCTGCCAATGTCGGCAGTCAGAATTCAACCCAGTGCTTGTGCTCTCTCCTCCACCATCAAACAACACCTCCGCCTCCGCCCCCAACCCTCCCTTTGTTTCAACCACTGCGCAATTCGTGGCCGTGGCACGCTCCGCAGGACCCTTAGGGTTTCTATGTCTTCTGCTCCTTCGTCCACCCCTCTTGAGATTTGCGTCAAAGCTTCCGTTACTACTCCCAGCAAGCTTGGCGACTGTAATGAATTTACCTCTCGTTGTTAACATTCTGTTTGGCATTCTTAGCTATATTAAGTTTAACTGTTTTTGTTCCTTTTTGGTAGTTGGGGGAGCGTTGGAGAGATGCGATTGATTACTTTTTTGGGGATTAAGGACGCAAATTGAAATTTAAGCGTTTTTTTTGCTGTAACGTTGCATTGGTCGCAGAATGACTACACGCAACACGAGGTGAAAGTATTAAAATGGTTGTTTTTTTTTTTGCTGTTCTTTAGAGTGATGGATTTGTCTTGTGAAAGAAAATCCAGAACTAGGAATTCATTGGAGGTGAAATCTGGCGTTTGGCATCGACATGTCTTTCATTCTGCATTGAGCTTTGTAGACTAGGATATGAAGGTGAAAAAAATCTTAGAAGGAAAATTAGAAAGACAAAAGTAAATAGCTTCTCTCAATTTATTTTTTTTTAAAACCCTCCCAGGGGGTTTTTCCTCAGTACCTTGTGCTTATACTTTAATTGGTATATACGCACGCAAATAATTTTTTTCAGAATTATTATGTGACGCAGTATTCATCGAAATAGATTACTATTATTCCGTATAGGACTTTTGTACCCTGCTGAGATCTATGATTACAGAAGAGATAGATTTCTGTTTCAGAACATAACCTTCTATCAGAGGATGGATGAGATAATGCATCTTCCTATATTCCCTGGTTATGCAGTTAATTGCTTGCATATGCTCTGCTTTAAGATACATCTCCCTGGGTGTGTTTTCTCCTTCGTGCTTTAAACAAAGAGTTAACCATAATCACTGATTCGCTGTCCTTAGAAGTGCCTTTACAGGCCCCTTTTGCCAGAGAGTATTGCTGACATTGGAGGAAAAGCATCTACCTTATGACATGAAGTTGGTGGATCTGAAAAACAAGCCTGAATGGTGATCTTCTGGTCCATATCTTTCATTACTTTCTCCAATCATACGGGACTTTATATTAGCTTTTTTCATAAATCTGAATCACCTGCTGAGAACAAAGTGCTTTGGTACCACTTTGATAGTTGCTTTATGTTCCTTGTACTTGTAGGTTCTTAAAAATCAACCCAGAGGGTAGAGTTCCTGTGGTAAACCTTGATGAGAAGTGGGTGGCTGATTCAGATGTTATCACACAAGCATTGGAAGAGAAGTTTCCTAGCCCACCATTGGGAACCCCACCTGAAAAGTCATCAATGTATGTTGATCATTTTGGTGGTATAGGCATCTTTCGTCTAGATTTCCTAATTGTTAAAAAAAAAAAAGTACATTGCTTCGATGCAATATAACACTAGTGTGTATAATGGGAAATGGCATGGAATTCTTAGACAACTATGTGGTTAAGCAATCTCATAGGAATCGGTGCACATATTTTCAGTCATGCCACATAGCTCCTATGCCATTTATTTCCTCGTTGTCATATATGTTAATTGCCCTGATACTATTGCTGACCTGGACATGGCCATTATGTTTATAGTCCTTTGTAGTTATAAGAGATACTGAATATTCAAGACATTTTCATTCTGGTTTTTGTTGTCCACTAAATTTGAAATTCAGAAACGGATGAACCTCTGGGAGTATAAGTTTCCTTTTGATAAATTTAATTCATCATGCATTCTCATTTTGAGTGTAGTAATGTGAAGGTCAGGTCTTGTCACTTTTCTCCCTCTGTAAGCTGTTAACTCTTTTTGTTTTTGGTGTGTTACTTAACCAGGAACCATTTTTTCGCTTAGATATGAATTTTCAAATTTGAAGTTTGTTACATAACCTGTATTATGCATCTGTAGCATGCATACTTGGTGTAGTTTCTAAGTTTGTTTTTCAATCTTGTAACTTGCTATACATAACCTGTATTATGCATCTGTAGCATGCATACTTGGTGTAGTTTCTAAGTTTGTTTTTCAATCTTGTAACTTGCTATGTTTGGTTACCTTGAATTATATGCTTAGATAAATTTTCTTAAAATTTGTCTATAGTGGCTCAAAGATCTTTTCTACATTCATTGGGTTTCTCAAGAGCAAAGATCCAAATGATGGGACAGAGCAAGCCTTGTTAAGTGAACTAGGCTATTTGAATGATTACCTCAAGGAAAATGTATGACTTCTTTCTCCTCTCATATCTTTGCTTTATGCTTGCAATCTATTTTTGTTTTTTTATTTGGATATAAACTTGTTTTATGGCGTATAGGAGACATAATGTTTGGTAATTGGTCTACAGCAATGTTGGTATCTGCACTTAAGTGTCTGGATTTTGTAGAGCTCTTCATTGTGAAGTTTTGAAGATGAGAGAGAGAAGACAGAAAGCAAGAGAAGGGAAAAAAAAATGGACCACACACATTTATATTGTCTCATTCTCTCTTCAAACTCAACAAGAACCTTACAATGAAGAATTCTAGAAGATCCTTGTACCTGGACTTCACTTCTTGTTTTTGAACTCAAGTCTGTGCTTTGACCATGGTCAGATTTAAGTCAAATGACAAAGCTCAGAATCCCCTATTCTAATATACCTGTGCTGCTTTCTTCCCCTTTTCCCCTAGTTCTTGTGAGTTGTGAATTTTTCCGCCGATCCTCCCTTTTATTTTCTTTGAGAGGTCAACAAAGGTTGATGTCATTTGTTATAATCTAGAGGCTTTTAAAAAAAATTTAAAAAAACTGAAATTCAGCGCTGTACTGATGTATAATTGCTTCTCCCTATGATGTTATTTATTGACAATCAACGACATACAGGTACATTTCTTCACTTTTTCATGATAAACTAATTGACTAATGTTTTCCCTTTAAAGGGTCCTTTTATCAATGGGAAAGACACATCTGCGGTAGACTTATCCCTTGGACCAAAGCTATACCACATGGAGATTGCCTTGGGACATTATAAGAAGTGGATGGTTCCTGATTCACTTCCCTCTGTGAAGTCTTATATGAAGGTATGTCCAGGATGAGCCTACTATCTCACCATGCTTCACAGCTTTTAAGCAAGTTCCTAACGCTGTCTATGATCAATTTGTTAATTCTGTGAATGACCTTCGGTAATCTTCCCTTCATAACACAATACCATACTGACATCTCCAAGATTTCACTGTCAGATAGACTGAAACATTATTCATATGATGCTCAAGTGCTGCAAAACTCTGTTCTCAAACCTTGAATGATATGACCGGCTACTTCCTTATCCATATTTTTTTCTGATGGTTTGATAAACACCAGGTCCTCATTAATTCTGTGGCAATCATATCCATAAGAACACTTTGGCTAGTGGTTGAGAAAGGTTTTTAACCAGGACAAAGATCTGAAATTGGGATTTCTTCTCTGCTCTTACCTCTTCTCCATTTAAGATGCTCCAATATCTGCTTGCATCAATTTTACATACTGTAGTCCAAATTTGAGTATTATACTCGTGAAATATTTTTGCTTAAATTAATTGGTGTTTACTAATTTTTGGGAATTGAATTGTCATGCTGGGTTTTGATACCCTTGCTTGCTTCTAACAATGTTGAAACATGCAGGCTGTTTTCTCAAGGGATTCATTCGTCAAAACACGTGCGCAACCTCAGGATGTCATTGAAGGTTGGCGTCCAAAAGTTGAGGGCTGAAATCTACTGAGGCTGTTCCATTATCTTTATGGGGGTCTCTGGTCTTTACCTGATTCTACTCAACCACGCACACTACCAATCCACAGAGCTCAATATCCATTTCATTTTGTCTTATAATTTTGATCATTCACATTAGGCTGTTGTTAAAGATATACAATTTTAACAATATTAGGCTAGAAAGTGAGATATGTTTTGGGAAGAATGGATAATATATACCCTGAGAGGAATCTAAATTACATCCTTGATTTCCCAGAATCAGAAGCAGCAGGCGGACTGCATTGGAAATAAGATTTATGTAGTCATTAAAAATATAAGAAATGCAGGTGCACTTTGTTGGTGCGAATTGCCATTTTTCAGAAAATTTGATGTCAGTCAGTACTAAATCCATGTCCTGTCCAAGGAATCAAAATCACGGAACTTTTCACCTAAAAAAAAAATCACGGAACTGACTCTGTGCAGCTAACAGGTGCAAAAGCCGTGATAGAGACCATGCAAATTCACTCCTCAACCAGAAAGAACATGCTAATTGTTCACCAAACAAAAAAGAAAAAGAAAAGAGAAAAGAAAGAACATGCTACTTTTGTCTATTGAGAAAATAATTAGCCGAGTGATACAAAGGAGCACCCTTTCCAACATCAAAATGAGAGAGTTAAACTAAAGCCTTATCCAATAACTCACTAGCAAACTTCTAAGCCCCACCCACGCCCATCAGTTTTGGATACGTAGCCTTGTCGCTAATCAGATCCCTCCCTGCAGTTTTTCCTAACTCCTCATGATACGTGGGTGGGGATTGCCGCATGAGGGATAGATACACGTGGGGCTTGTTTGGATCGTCCGTTGGGAGAACGATCACAGATTCCGAGATAAATATGTGAGAGGAATTTTGTTTCGGTAAGCGTAGGAATGGATTTTAGGGAGGCAAACGGCCTCCCCAAACAAGCCTGTGGCATGTTACTGGTTGTATCTTGTTATTGAGTCAGTTAGTATCTTGTTATGGAGTTAGGGATTGGTTAGATCTGTTAGTTGGTTATTAGAGAATGGGAACGGTAATCTGTAACTGTAACAACTAACAAGTGGCTGCTCAGTATATAGGTAGAGAATGCATTGTATTCAAATTTCAGATATGGAATTAGAAATCAGTATACCGTTTATCTCTTTCTCCTTCTCCGTCTCTCTCTCACACATTGGCTTGTACCAATTTGGTATCAGAGCCGATCTCTGGTGATGGCGTCAGAGACTCGATCCTCCGATGCCCTGGAGACTTGCTCCTTGGATACGCGATCCTCCGACACGGCTTCGATCCTCTCTTAGCCATGGATGCTTCTCTGCACCTCTCATTGCTCTGTACAGTTTCGACCATTGCGGTGCTTTATTCACACACGGTGACTGCCATTGCTGGACTACAAGCAAGCTCCACGCCTTCAACCGTACCGTTAACACCATCGCCGACTCTACAAGATCTCCAAGATCACTTGCTCTTCTCTGACACAGTGCCTTGCGCCGATCCTTTCACATATCAGGTTTCAGGAGCTTGCAACGGCGGCTTCTCCACTCTTTGCCTCAACGTCCTCCACGGCTTCTTCCTCGACTGGTCCTTCTACGATCTTTGCTCCGTCTGATGAATCACTTCGCACCTGCTATTTTTGCTCTGTCACTAATCTTCATGAGCACATCGTCCCTGGACACTTCATCATGGATTATCTGCAGCGGCATGCCTTCGGAACCAAGATCGACGTAATTACTTGTTTCTTCCTTCTCAGAGAATCCTCCGCAAAAATTTCTCTCTCAAGAAAAATGGCTTACGACTATCCAGCGCAATCCTCCACCTCCGAAGACGGTGGCCACAATTGTCGCGGCAGCGTACTTGGCGGAGGTGGCTCTACCACCACGCTTCACAAACACATACAGAGTTCTGCCTTCAAAAATGCTGTTAAAGTAGCAGATCAAACTCTCTCAATTGCACCTGGTGATGAGGATGCACTTCCATGCAAAGTTGTGGCATTGATCAAATCTGATTTGATCAATGAGAAGACGTCTTCGCCGTCGTCCCCGTACCATCTACTCATGACTGACGATCAATTTCACTGGCTCTCTATTGTGAACTCATTGATGACTGTTCTCTTCCTCTCGGACATGGTGGCGTTGATAATGCTTCGAACACTATCACGCGCCGTTCTTCCTCGGTTTTACGCCGCCGATGTGAGATCGAAAAGTTACAAGGTGTTTGATTGATGTAAAAGGAAGGTGGCGGTGACGGCAAACCCGACCATGATGGGGGAGTCGTTAGTGAGGGATTTTCTCGGCGGCGACAAGGAACTGGGAATAGAGATTGAGGTGAATCCAAATACGACGAATGCTACGGGGTTCGTGATGAAGCTCGGTGTGCTGGTAAGAAAATTAAAGAGGCTTGCGATTTTGAA
Source organism: Vachellia pachyceras (assembly GCA_025593235.1). Lineage (NCBI taxonomy): Eukaryota > Viridiplantae > Streptophyta > Magnoliopsida > Fabales > Fabaceae > Vachellia > Vachellia pachyceras. The sequence continues at coordinate 19,063 of JANTPZ010127971.1, forward strand.
AGACTTCAGTGATGAATCGCCTGATCTTGGAACTGGAGACCACGAATCTGACCACAATTTCATGGCTATTTGCAAGGAGGGCTACATGGTGCACCCAAGCAAAACTGCCAAACCGGTCGCATTGGACCGTCTCAAAAGTTGGCTAATCTTTCACGACGGTCGCCTGGTGAAGCGCCCAACGCCACTTAACACCATCATCACCTACCTATGGCTCCCATTTGGCTTCACTCTCTCCCTCATCCGTGTCTACTTCAACCTCCCTCTCCCAGAGCACATCGTCCGCTACCGACGAGCTCCTTGGCATCAGGCTCGTCATCCGCGGCAACCGTTCTCCCCCACCCTCCCCAGGCACTCCTAGTAACCTCTACGTCTGCAACCACTGCACAGCCCTCGACACCATCATCTTCGCCATCGGCCGTAGAGTTTCCTGCATCACCTACAAGGCTACAACGTGAGTAAGATCTCAAGGTTCCTGACAACCGTCTCTGCCATTTTGTTTTATTGAACACTCTCATATGGGGCCAAAAATCATCTGCAGTTGTACCTTTTGATCCCATGTTTGTTTTGATATTTTTTGGGTTTGGCATTTCGGTCTCACTTGTTTTCGTGGGAAGTCAGGTTGGATTTGACACCTACTTTTCCATGGTCAGAGGTAATGCGTCAGTACCTGCTATGGAGGTGACCAAAGGGTTCGACACCCCACTATTCTGGTATGTCCATTCGTCAAGTTGGTTACTGGTCCAACTATTTTGGTCGGGTCCTCCGGCTTCTTCATGCCAATAAGTTGGACCAAGCCCAAGAACTTGTCTCTGGACTACTAGAAATGTTTCCTGGCAGTGTTAAGCTCATTTTACTTCAATATGTATTGTTGGTGAAAGAGAACAAGGCTGGGAGAGTTGAGGAAATACTAGCACAAACTAGCAACTGCCGCCACCCTCGTATCTATAAAAGAGCGTGCTGGTGACATTGATGGTGCAGCTGCAGCATAAACCAGAATTCTCCGTTTCAGTCCCAACTTGTCTTCCAATCCTTGAGGACAAGGATTTTTTTAGGGGGGAATATTGATACGTGGGGATTGCAACATGAGGGATAGATACACGTGGCATGTTATTGGTTGTATCTTGTTATTGAGTCAGTTAGTATCTTGTTATGGAGTTAGTTAGTTAAAGGGATTGGTTAGATCTGTTAGTTGGTTATTAGAGAATGGGAATGATAATCTGTAACTGTAATAAGTGGCTGCTCAGTATATAGGTAGAGTATGCATTGTATTGAGATATGGAATTAAGAAATCAATATACTGTTTATCTCTTCTCCTTCTCTGTCTCTCTCTCTCTCACATTGGCCCGTACCACTTCAGAAGACTTGGTCTCTCCTAATATATCATCCACCACTTGATACATCAACCCAATGCACTTTCCATAGTTCCTCAATCTCTCAACTTCATTCTCACTCCCTCCTCCCGTTATTGCCCCACACAGCCGTAGCTTCAACTAACTTTGCTGTCTTGTGGGTATGAAATATGAATGTACTCCAATTCACTCAAAGTGACCATTTTCCCCTCACTATTTTAAGTCAAGAAACTGCCCTCCAGATAGCCCTTTTGATCCTCCTGCTGAACCAAACTCAGAAATAACTTGCAGGACTCGCTTCGGCGAAACGTTCGCGTTAGTCTTATCTGCTATGTGTTGGAAAGCAAGACAGATCAAGGAATCGCTGGACAGAATCGCGGTGTCTTCTCCGAAAACCTTATGGTTTGTCGGCATGCCTCGCCGGGTTTCATCGTTGTCCATACAGGGAAGGTCATCTTGGATTATTGAAACAGTCACCATCATTTCAGTGGCACAAGCCACAGGCATCGCCAAGGACTCATCTCCTCCTACAAGCTCACATGAAGCAATACATAAAATTGGACAAACTCGTTTGCCTTTTAAAAGAAGAGTGTACCTCATGGCCTCACTGAGTTTTATTGGATGGTGCAGAGGCCCTGCCTCATCTAGTGCTTTGTTTATCCTCTTGATCTTGGTGGCCATGTACTCCTCGAAATGGAAATCCTCAGAGACATGGCTGCCGGCAGTGGCCTTCATGTTTGCTGAAAATGGTTTGCAGAATCTGGATTTGATGGCAATTTTGCTTGTTTTGAATTCATTAAGGAGGTTGTAAAGAGAAGATGACGTGAAGCTGGCAGCTATGGTTGAAGAAGCCATTTTGACTTGGGCTCTGTTCTTGCAAAGAACTCTTTAAAATATGGTTCACCCATCTCTGCTATTTTTTATGTCGTCCGATAGAATTGCACATAATTGACCAGATATAAAAGTGAGGTTAATGCCACAAACTTTTTTATAAAAAAATTATTATTTAAAAATATGATAGTTAAATAGATTAATTTTATTTTAGATTTTAAACCCATTAAAATAAATCTTTTTATAAAAAAAATCAGATCTAAATCGTTCAAATTAAATCTGGATGGTCCAGATATAATAGGTTGAAGGAGTTCATCACTTTTGATGAGCATCATAACCAGTTCCAGGGTTAACGTGGGTGCCAACTTCATTAAACATTTTTATAGGTAATAAAATTATATGTGATGAAGTCATGATCACATAAATCAATTTAAAACTCTTTTCACGTATTTACCTCATAAATCATGCTAAAAAGTAGTTTATGTGCTTGTTTGGGAAGTACATTGTGCCCTTGTTGCATACAAGTCGAGACAAAACTCTTCTCGTAACTTACCTCAACTTGCATAAAATCACTCTCATAGTGTATCCCTAAACACACACTATGTGTTTGTTTGGGAACTCATTTTCCCCAACGGTGCATGATGTAAGCCAAGACAAAACCATCTTGAAATCTGTAAAACCATCTCGAAATCCAAAAAATCACCTCGGAAGCCGTAACTCCTTTCTCCCAACGGAGTTCCTAAACACACACTATCATTAATACTAATACGGTTACAATATCTTGTTTTGTTCAGGGATACTAAAGATGTTTAACTCATAAAAGAAAATATTAGTGTTTTATGCATCATTACTATCTTTGGTCAATATGCTGAAGCTTTGAAGTCTCCTTGCATTACATCTCAAAATCCTCAAAGCAGTAATATATATACCTACTATATCTTCAATTATTAATATAAAAGTTAGTTAACTTTTATTGAAGGAATTAAGGAAACTAAATACGTTATTTAAAAATATCTATATTTATCATTTTTTAAAATCTAATTGTTGAACTTATAAACTAATATATAATATAATTATATAGATAAATGAAGATTTCTAAACCATGTATTTAGTTTATTTAATCTTTCCAATAAAAGTCAACTAACTCTTATACTAAAGATAAGAGACAATATGTATATAATTCTTAGAAAAACGATAAAACCTCTCAATATCTAAAGCCGCAGTT
>JANTPZ010127973.1:0-19931 GCA_025593235.1 Vachellia pachyceras
AAGTCGAAGAAGAGCGTCGAGACTTATAAGATCTACATCTTCAAGGTTTTGAAGCAGGTTCACCCAGACATAGGAATCTCTACCAACCGCAAATATTATCGTTCCCCTTTTTGTGCTTTCCGTTTCTCTCCTGTATTTGAATTTTTGAGATTGCCTGTGATCTTTTTTATATGTGTACAGATAAAATGGGAATACGACGGTTCCACCATCTTGTTGAGTCATCGGTCGAAAAGGAAAGGATGAGTAATTTAAAATGGGAATACGTCGTTGTCAATATTATTGAACTGGTACTTTGATGATTTGCTTTCGTATCTAGCTTGACCAGAAAATTTCTGTTGGAGATGTATGAATTGGTATCATTTTATGTAGGAAGGAGGAGGAAAGCCAAGAAACAGATTTCAAGGATGCAGCAGGAATTCTGTAACGTTAGAGGCTGGATTACCATTTCTCGTTAAGTTGTTTTGGTACGTTTTAGATTGTCATGGGCTAATGTCTTCGGTTTCAACTTATGGATTCGTCTGATTTGGTAGCTTCCTGAGACAATTCCTTCATCACTTACCTCATTAATTTTCTCTTATTTCCTGAAGAGGGAAATGTTCTTTTGTACTGAAAAATTTTAACTATGTTTTCTGTTGAAACCTTATTTTGCCTTATTTAACTATTTGCCTTATTTTGCCAGATTATCCTTCTCTTCATCTATATCAAAGAGAACCATGGCATTCAAATGGCTTTCCAATTTTTGAGCAATGTAAGAATTGAATGATCGCTATCTTTAGTTCACTATGTTTCCATGACTTTGTTGTACCATTGCTTTTATGTAGATGAAAATGAAACTGTATGCAAGTAAATGACTGAAAATCCTGAATGCATATCAATAGGAAAACTATCCCATTACTCAGTTCCCGTTGTGATGTTTTATAATCGTGTCGATGAAGATGATGTGGAGCATGATGATCACCCTGTCCTATATCTGCGACAGCTGCTGCTGTAAGAAGTACTTTGCGTCAACCATCGCTGCAAACTCTTCTAGAGGATATGCCTTATTCAGCTGTTGTTCCACACACTTCTTCAGGGGGTATTTCTGAAAGGAAAAAGTAGATGTGCGATGACACATTATGAGAATGTTATATCCTTGTGTAGTTATTGAGTCTATCATGATATAAGAAGGCCATGACTTGAATCCACATTGCTAAAGATACTATGTACTTATGGTTAAAGATACTATGTACTTGATACTATTATTTAAAATTTTCTTTTCGAGTCAATTGTGTGATTAAATAGAATTTGTTTATAAAATATTTTTGTATATGCTAGTTGATTCATATTTAAAATCAGCGACGGATTTAGCGGTAAAATTGACAAATATGGTGATCCTAAAAACACATAATTGTCCATTTAGCGATGGAATATAATGCATTTAGCGATGAAATTGTTAATTTAGCGACGAACAAGTATGAAATAATATCATCATTTTAGTGACAGAATTTTCCGTCACTAATTTAGCGACAGATTAGCGAGGGAAAATTCCGTCGTTAATTTAGAGACGGAACTTTCCCTCGCTAAATTCGTCGCTAATTTAGCGATGAAATTTTCCCTCGCTAGTCCATCGCTAAATTTTTCTGCCACTAATCCTCACTAAATTTAGTGACCCTCGTTTTAGTGACGGATTTAGCGACGGACTTTTTCCGTCGCAAAATCTGTTTTTTCCGTCGCTAAATCTGATTTTTCTAGTAGTGAATTTCTCACTCAATTTTCATTAATAAAAAACTTTACACATTATCGTATCGACTAAATTAAAATTAAAATGGTGAAAATAAACTTATGACCTCTTAACTTCACACACAATTTTATTCTAGTCATTTAATTTTATAAATTGTCTGTTAGTTTCATTAATAAAAAATGCTAACATTGATATTTTTAATATCAATAAAAGACTTACAAATGCCAACATATTTAGTTTAGTTTCTTAAAATAACATAGTTGATAAAAAAAATCTTTATATAAGACTAGTAGCGTTAGGGATTAAAAGGATAATTTTAAAATGATAGGATTAAACTGAAACTTTATATAAAGTTAAATAATCAAATGTACACTTTATTCAATTAAAATCTTCAAATTTAACTTATTGTATGTATGCATGCATGCATGTGATGGGTGCTGAGTTCCTTCCGTGATGTGAAAAATGGCAAAAAAGTCCAAACTTTGAAGTTAACTCTCTGAAATGTTATAAAGTATTTAATCCATATCACTGATAGCCTGAGTCGCCATAAGATATTAAATTCAAATTGTTGCAATCTGGCATGTTTATTTTTAACATGATGATCAAATTTTAAATCTCAACAAATTGGTCTAATTATTACGGCGCCACAATTGATGTCTTATGAGTTCCAATTCAAATTTGGCTGTATGAATAACCTCCAGATCTGCTTCAATTTTTGACTCTTTAACATTTAATTAATTATAGATGATACAAATTACTACAGTGAAAATAATATAACAGAAGTAACAAAACGGTACGTGCACGTTTCTCACTTCTATTTAAAAGCATGGGCATGTATATTTAAAACGATTTAATGATTCCACGTTGAAACGATTAGGGTTAACAGTAATTATATAAATTCTTTAGGATTATAATTTTGAATAATGAAATTTTAAAGAAGAGACTACTAATGATATAAAATTCCGTGCCAAGAAATTTAATGACGGAATTATATACAAAAAAATTAACATGGCTAAATTTTGCATGTCAAATTAGCAATGAATACTCACGTACTCCGGAAGTGACACATCATCCATAATCTATTCAATAAAAATATTTTAAATGTCTGACGCGAATCTAAAGCGACTAACGGTCTATCTATCTAATATTTGTTTAATAAATCCTAGGTCTTATGATAGTTTTTCTAATTATTGAAACAATTTTCATTGTTTAATTTAATTATATTTTGGAGATTATTGTGAATGAATTATTGTTGGCACTTGATGTGGAATTGATTACGGCTTTAATTTCAATTATAATGTTGTGGTATCACATTTGTATTAATTTTAGAGTTAATATTTTGTGATTTTCTAAGGTGTTTTAAAATCTTGGATCGAATTATCTTTTGCTGACTTTAATTCTATCATTTTGGATATAAGAGTTACAAATAAGCAGTGGTTTTATCATCCTTAATTCCATTTTACTATTGCATTTAATAAATTGGAAGTTTAGAAAATATTTTGTGACAATTTGAGGTGGTTCATTTGTTGGATTAAAGCTTAATTATAATTCTTAATTCATTATTTTAACCCCCATATCTATTGAAGTGATGATTGCCTGCGTTGTCAATAACCTCTCATTTTTACTAGAATTTGAGATATATTTTGATATATTTGGGTAGTTATTAATGCAAAATTAAAAGGTTGAAGAGAGATTTTGATAAGATTTGGATCTATCACTTGATTTGGGGATTTCATTTCAACTATTTTAATTTTAGAAACATTTAGGATTAAAGAAAAGAACAAAAAAATACTTTGGTTTTTGGCTCTTGGTTTATTATTATTATTATTATTTGTGCATCAGTTTTAGCGTTTTTGGACCGAGGAGCAGTCTGGACACTCTGAGTCCCTGGAGACGACATCGTTTGGCATAGCTGAGGGAATTGGAAATTGAATTATTGAAAGCAGGAGTTACGGCGTCGTTCTGGAAGGAAGAAGTAAGGAATAAAAGGAGAGAGCTGGAGCTGTGGGGGCGAGAGGAGTCGGCTATGAGGGGAGTTGCAGCGAAATACTTCAAAACGGAAGGGGGAAGATGAAAACCAGAGAAGACGAGCTGAGGCAACGAAAAGTAATAGAGGCCTGGTTCTGTTGTGAACCCACGACCAGTCGAGTGCAGCAACGGAAAGCTGACACAGAGGCGTCAACTGGGAGCAGAAGACGTCGACTGTGCGTGTTCTAGTTCTGTTCTAGTTGCTGTGCTGAGGGAGGAGAAAGACAAAAAAGCGTCGACTGTGTGTGGGAGGTGGCGGCTGTGCTGTTCGTGAAAGACAGAGACGGAAAAAAATTATTCGACAGAGACGTGATGCAGCTGGTGCTGTTCTTGAACCCGACAGAGACGTGATGTTCTTAAACCAGCGGGATTGAGGCAGCAGCTTGAGGCTTCATTTGTTCCATTTTCATTTCTGACAAAGCAACGAGAAAGAACAAGTGGAGACCCTTTTTGTTTCTGTTGTGAGCCATTGAATCTTCATCATCTGTCGTGAAAGGGAACCTCCGTCGCCTGTCGTGAATGATAGAAACTGAGAAAGAAGGGAGGCAGCTGATTCATTGGAATTAATCATCTCTGTCACAGCGAAGGAAGGCTCAAGATCTTCTTTATCATCATCTTCACTGTTATTTCTCTTGTTTGTTATCCCCCTTTCATGGATTTAATTCATGAATTTATTGCTCTTATGGCTGAGATGTTTAGTAGCTAATTAATATGCATTAGCATTATTTTAAACCATTGCATTGCATGGATTGAGAATTGTTAATACTCTTTTTTGTGATTAGTGAAAATTATATGTTAATTTTATCTTGTACCTAATGCCTCTAATTGATTAACCACCACTTAGATAGATTTGTTAAAGTAATCTTAAGAGAGTTAATTTAATTGTAGAACTTAGGTAAAATTATGCTAAACTTGAAGTTTAGTAATTAAATTGATGGTTTGTTGGTGCACACTTATATATTATGATCGTGTAATAATAATAATAATATGATGATGATGATTTTTACTGCAAATTATTTTTTCATAAAATTCTTCTGCGTTTGATGGTGCACACTTAGCGTCCAAGTTACCAATAAATTTTTAACATTATAAAAGAGTCAATTACCTTTTATTGGGGATATTAAAATAGTCAAATACACCACTAAAAATCAACTAACGGGGGGAGGTAGTATAATTCAACACAAGTTAAACTGACTAGTAATCGAACTAAACCAGGCCAGTCGTCAAATCCACAAATCTTCTATTTTCCACATGGGAGGTTCGGGAGCCTAGCTAATGCTAGCTCTAACACACTCTTTGTCTGTGTTTGCTAAATGGTAAGAAAGAATCCAGCAGGACTAAAATGAATGAGACTTTGCTCTAAATTTAAGAATACACTGGTAGAAAAAAGTTATTTAGACCGTTTAATGAGGAAGTGGTTTTAAAAAGATGACTAATGACATTTTTATAAATAAAAATAGATATTTTAAACCCTATGTGTCTGTTGGACCATGTATAGAAAGGGGCGATCAAAAAATAATTCTGTTAGCCTGCACCAGATCTCATCTTTTGGACCGCACATAAATTGGTAACTTATGGGTAAAATTAAACCTTAACCATATATATGAGAAACAAAAAATTATGCTACTGATCTTATAATTTCACTCCTTATGTTTATCCTTATGAAGCCCTTCTTTGAAACTATAGAATATTAAAATATGCAATTAATTGAAACCTTTAATATTCTTATGTTGGCGTGTAAAATCTGCAGGTAAAGAACGTTAGTTGGTAAGAATATTTTAACATATAATAATTATCAAAGTTACAATTGAAAAAGCCAATTTGAAAGGGGGCCCCACCATTCATGTAGAAGCTTGTGTTCTGGACTTCGATGTGAGGCTCCACATTATTAAGACAGACAGAAGCATTATTAAGAGGGATAAAAAAGTCAATGCCATCAATCACAGAGTTTGCAAGGGGGCCCTCCATGCATGTGGTCATTATCTGCTTTCATTTCAGTGTTGAATACTTCCTCTGATTTATCGTGACATGATAACCCCTTTGATTCTATCCAGAAATATAAGTTGCATGATTAAACTTTTTATCTTATATAATTTTACCTATCGTTTATTATTGTGATGTCTTAGTTCTCTATGTTCATTATGTTAGAAGTGATTTCCTGATACTTAGAGGAGTGAGTGATATGAATGAGAAAAAAAAGCAGAGAATTGTCACTACTGCATAAAAGTCCATATTCAACAATTACTTTGCTTATAGTTAATGGTTCTGTACCGTTTATAAGGGGCCATGTAACTTATGGTGTTTTAAATACTTGATGGGCTAAAAGAAAACCGAAAATCCAACATATATTGACAAAAGAAGATTATCAAAAGAATGCTATTTTTTATTGATAAATTAATTACTCTTGGACACTAAAGCACAACAAACAAATTCACCACCCACTATAGTAAGAATGTGAATCAGTAAGAAAATAATTATTTTTTGTATTGTATCATTTCTTATTGTTCCGTTTCCCAAATCAGTTATATATTTCCTCCCCAATTAAGCTTTTGCTGTAGTGGACTTGGCAGCTTTCATCGCATCAAATCTTGGTTCCTTAGCCTGAAACTTCAGTGCAGCATAGAGCTTCATGTAATCATCAAACACAAATTTTGGATAAATCTGGCTCTTTTCTCCTTCTTCTTCCTTTCCTTCAATCAATGGTGTTGCTGGTTGTATAAGAGCATCACTTCCTGGATTGTAGAACGAAGCTACAGACATCCTTGTCCCATTGGATTGTGCAATCACACGATGCTCCACACTCTTGTACTTCCCATTTGTGATTACCTGTTCACGAAATTGTCTTCTATCATCACTTATGTTCTTAAGAGCCAAGAGTATGATCAATAAGGATAAACTTGAATTACTACGTAGCGTAGTTTAGTTTATGCAATTATGGAGATATATAGATATAAGATGGCCTCCAACTGATAGGTGTGTAGGGGTCTTATCACTATCTCAATCTCTCTATATATAGTTGTACAAAGTTTGAGAGGATATTATGTATATTTCCTCACTTTCTAAATATAACAGCTAGTTGAAATATTTGTTTTGGTTGTACAATTTATTTTATCACTTAAATTTACAATTTATTTCAAATTATATATATTGATTTCGCGTGCAATAGGGATTTCAATTGCCAATGATAAGCAAGGGTATGTTGAGAAAAATCAATAAAATCTTTCACTAATTAAGTGCATATCAAGTTTTACAAAAGAATTTATGTTTGATACCTCAATTTGGTCACCAAGATTCACCACGATTGAGTGGCGCAACGGAGGCACATCGATCCATTTGCCATCTTTAAGAAGTTGCAGGCCGCTAACCTTATCGTCTTGGAGAAGTAGGATGATGCCGCCGGCATCAGTATGAGCACGAAGACCCTTCACAAGTTTAGGGTTAGGGCAGGAAGGGTAGTTGGCAACCTTTGTGCCAAAATTAGGCCCTATTGATCCATGGAAGGCCTTCTTGAGGTAACCCTTCTCTAATCCAAGATTCTCACAAAGCAAGTCTAATAGTTCCTCTGCGAGTTTTTGTATCTCATCTGCAAATTCCTTCATCACCTTCCTGCATGCATGTATTATCTTATTATATATCTACAAACGATATATAGTAATATATAGTAATATGAAACGCGCATTTGTTTGGTTTTGTTTAATCTTTCACCTATATTCTTGTGTAAGATCTGAAATTTTAGAGAAGTTGGGGTCAGGCAAGTGACGCAAGAAAAACGTGCTTTCCCAATCCATGTCCTTAACTTCAGCTTCAATACCCTTTAGGGCTTTGCTTGCCACTAATTCCTTGAACCTTTTCTCCATGCATTTCCTATAATGCTCTTTCGTTAACCTCTCCACCGTGTCCAAAAGTTCATGTGCTATCCCATGGTTCACCAACTACAAGAAAAAAAAACAATAAGATTTTATTTAATAATCGCCACTAAAATTAACAAAAATACCACAGATATATGCATAAATGAAAATCCACCTCAAAAAATCCCCAATTCTCACAAGCTTCATTAATTTTCTCCATCGTAGCCCGTCTCTCCTCGCCATTAAGCTTCTCCAAGTTGATAACTGGGAAGTTCTCCATTTCAAAACACTCAAAACTCTGTTAAATTCTTTAGTTTCTGAGCTATCTTGTAAGTTTCTATGTTTACTTCCAAGGAAGGTGTTTGGTATTTATAGATAGTTTCTGAGTAAAAGATGGAGAAGGAAGCACGGAACTAAAATAAAGAATTAAAGGTATTAATAATGACTCAGCTTGGACGCTTACATATTCTGACCGTTGTAGGGATTGATTTGCGGTGTTGAATTTTCCATTGACAATTTTTGGGGTCTGCTTCAACGTATTAAGCGTTGTAATAATTGCGCTTAGTTACTGTGCTGGGTTTGTTTTCTTCGTTTGTGTTTTGTATTATCTAAAGTTTGGCATTTCTTGGAAAGTGCCTAAAGTCAAAGTGGTCAAAAGTGTCTCAACTAATTATTTGAAGTGTCTCGTCTAAGAAGAAATTATGCATACGTAAACAAATATACACGTGCATTTAATGATAAGTTTTTTCTTACAATTAAGTGACATTAATTTTATATATAAAGGAGTTACGTTCCTTGAGGATGTTGTGAACTAATATTTGAATTTTTGTCAGGAAAGATATCCATATTTTAGTATATAATAGTATTTTGAGTATGATTACTTCTAATTTTAGAAATTGTTTTACATATTGTAATATTAATTTGGAATAAATAAAATTATTTTATTTTATATTTTTAGGTCCATAAGTAAGTGACATCTTCAGTAATTTTCCTTATAACTTATGATAATGCTAAATAAATTCCATCTAAAGAAAAATAAAAGTATCCCCAGATCAAAGGCATAAACAATAAAAAATTATGAATTGCAAAACAAAATATTGTTAGTCCAATTAGATCAAATAAGACTATTGTGTATGAAACTTTAATTAGGGACCTGATAGGTAAAGATTAAACTGATAGTCGTAGAAAAAATTAAGGGATAAATAGTTTATATTTATGAGTTGCAGATAACATACTGTTTGTTATATAGATTTTTATATTAATATCAATAAGTTTGTTAATTACAAATATTAAAGAGTTGGTTTCCGTTTTATTTTTCTTGTTTTTTACTGTTTATACAACTGTCTTAAACACAAATATTAAAAATAAAAAAACTAACAATCTGTTTGAATAATTGTTTTAAAAAATTATATTTGAAAGTAAACACAACTAGAGCGGAAATAGAAAATTTTGATGATAACTCAAGTTCTTAAATGGAGAAAAGGCAATGGGGTGGAGAATAAATGGTTCTCCAATTTCTCCACAAAAATATTAAGAGATGCAAAAATAAAAACAAAAAACGTTTCTAGTTATCTTAAAGTTGTTTTTGGTTTTTAGTTTCTAAAAAAAGTTTCTGTTTTTTGTTTTTAAAAACAACCTACTGAAAACAAAACGCCCAAACAGAATTAGGCTGAGAACAATACATAGTTTTTAAAAACGCAAAACTGCAACCTATGTTTTTAAAAATAGAATTAAACACCCCTTTAATGCTTTTGCTATTTTTTGGGTGTAACTCAGTATCTCTAATATGTTTGGAACTTGAAACTAATTTCTATTAGGCTGAGAATGTCAAAGTTAAAATCTTCCAAACAAGTATATTTCTAGGGATTCAAATTTGAATTCTCCTCTTTACAGTGGGTGAGATCGCTTATTTCCATCTCAGCCAAAAATTGTCGGTTTGTTTTTCCTATTTATCATGTCATATTATTCTACTTTTGAGCTATAATATAAGAACCACTTTGTAATTCAATTTGATTTCTAAGTTTTCCTCGAGAACAAGGAAATAAAAATGTTTCTTTCTAAATTATTTTCACTATGATTTTTTTAAAAAAATGTGTACAATTTTTAAGGGAGTCAAAAAGATTAAATGGGGTATGACGTGAACTTAACAAAAAAATTGAGACATCACGTAAATGTCAGAAGGAAAAAATAGGAAATGGACAAATAGATAATGATGCAAATATTTGGCTTTTCTTTTATATATAGTGCTATGTACCGCAAGGAATGGAGAAAAGCAAAACACACGTGCTAGTATTCAGATGATTAATATACAGTACAAAAAAGGATAAGTATGGAGGAAAATATCTTAGCTGCCAAGTGTAAGATACATTCAAGTGATGTAATTAATATGATATTTTTTCTAAAACACCCTAATTATATTTTTCAATTCCCTTCATGTCTTATATTTGATTATTGTCAAAGGAGTATCAAAAGGGATAATTTTAAAAAATTGATAAATATGATAAATAAGTCTTACATTTAAAACCCGAAGAAGTATAGTTCTCAATCCACCCTCCTTTCCCTAATCCAAAGACGACCAATGGGTAGACGTGCCACTCTGTCATCATCAACCTTGGACCTCAGTAACCAAATTTAAGTATACGTAGAGGTTAGATAATTAATTTGAGAATATTAGAAAAATTAATTTAATTAGTTATTTGTAAAAAATATTTATTGATTTCCATAAAGTATCATTTTTAATCATTTGAATTGGATATTACTCCCTTGATAGAATCCTCTTAATATATATACACAATGAACAAGGAGAGTTTAAAGAAAAAATCATTGATTCGGCAGACTAAATTGAAGTCTACATTTTATGACAAGAACAGATAAAATGTTTGTGAAATATTTAACCACCAGTGAGTTCATCTTGTTTTGGCTATTTGTTTGTGAAATTTTGGTGCGTTGTTGTGAATTTAAATAACTCTTTACACCCATCGTTGTTCTAACCATGCTGAAATTGTTTATAACATCAATTGCTAATTGAATCAGTGTATAAAGTTAAAATTTTCCACATTATTAGTATTTAAAAAATGTCACTCCGATCAAAATTTCTACACCCTCCCAACAACTGGTGCAGAATTTTTTCTTGTATTGTTGTAATTAATTCACAATAAAGTAGTGATTTAAAAGGTTAAAGTGCAAATTTACCCAGGTGTTCTCACTTAAGAGTAATTTTGCTCTGAAAGTTTTTGTGGGTTTAAGATTGGTCAGGAAGTGTTAAAATGGAGTAATATTACAGCTATTTTTTGGTGCAGAATTTTTTCTTGTATTATTGTAATTAGTTCACAATATAGTTAAAAATATTAACAGTCAATGCTATTTTTTAATAGTAAATGTTATTTTTTTATCGAGTGGTGCAATATTGCTATGTTTTGAAACTTTCCCGGCTATATTGAACACACACAAAAGTTGGCGTGAATGATGAAAAGCAATATAATGGATTTTGATCATATGGTAAAGATCTTCATTTCAAGGATAAACAGAATCAAATCCTAACAACAAACACATAAGTTTGGCCTTCTTTTGAAAAAAAGAACGTATATCAGAAGAATGCATGAACTTGTCCATTTTCTGTTTTTTCCCTAAGGAAAAGAATGTTGGAAAAGCAATATATTTCATGCGAATCATGTGCCTCAAGGGAACAAATAAACCTAATTTAGGGAATACAAAGTTCAAATTTGAACAAAAAGGTTTGGAAATATAGAAAATAAACTGCATGTGGTAAGCAACTAGACATTTGTGTGCATGCTTTTCATATTTTGAATAACTAAAGAACTTGAACGTTAATAATAACAATAGTAATAATAATGTCATGGTGTGTTAGCTAGCAAGTCATCATCAAAAGAATCTTTTCCCCTTGATAAAACAATTAGAAGAGACAAATTAAAGGGTGTTGTAAATTTAAGGAGCTTTAATATCATTTCTGTAAGTAGAAATAATTTAACCAAAAATTAGGTCAAGTTACTTATATATATTAGGTTAAATTTTCTAATTACACTTGTTATTTTACTATTATTAGTTGTTAAAATGTGTATATTCACCCATCAATACTTGTAATTTTTGTAACATAACTTTTGACTTTTGACCAAATAACTTTTACTTAAAAATAGCAAATTGGGTGCTCGATTTTTCTCTTCATTTTTTATTTCAGTAATTATATTTTTACCATTTAAAAAAATAAATTTACTCAATACAATGATATTGGGCTCGGCGAAAAAAACAATACAATGATATGGGAAAGGAAAACAAATTTAATATGTCAATATCGGTATAAATTATATTATTTATAAATTAATAATTGTGTAAGAAAAAGGAAGATTAATAATTAGTGATACCCTGTACAAATAAATTAACTTTCACTTCTTTTTCTTTTACTTCATTTGATTTTTTAAAATTTTTGACTCCCTAAAAATGTGCACATTTTATTTACAAAAATCACATTGAAAATAATTTTAAAAGAAACACTTTTCTTTCCTTGTTCTTGAGGAAGACTTAATAATCAAATTGAATTACAAAGTGGTTCTAATATTAATATAACATTACAAATAGAAAAAAAACAAACTAACGAATTGGTTAATATGGAATAAGCGACCTCACCAAATATAAAGGGGAGAATTCAAATTCGAATCCCTAAAAATGTATTTATTTGGAAGAATTTAACCTTAATGATCTAGACCCAATATAAATTAGTTTCAAGATCCAAATGGCTTGGACATAACTCTGAGCTACACCAAAAGAAAATTGCAAAACCATTTACTTTTTTATTAGCGTTTTTTTTTCCTTTAATCAAGCAAAAAGTCAAGATTTAGCCATCTTTTAGTCTAAAGGGACTTGATTTCTTCATTGCTGAGAAGGGCTCTCACTCATAAGTCAAAGATACAAAAACAAATTTTATTTTGAATTTAGCTCTTGGATTGGCTTCATATTCTCAAACACTTTTCGTTAAGAATTCATTTTACACATTTATCATATTACACTCATTACTAATTAAAAGAAAGCAAATATAACTTGCTTGGAATACTAAGTGCTTGTTAGATGTAATTAAAAATTAAAAGAACGGGAGTGGGTGCCACCTTGGATAAAATGGGTAATTTGAATAGTAATGTAGTCACAGGCGGCATGAAGGGTAAATGTGGACCAAAGACGTAATATGGGCCTAGTTTTGGTTTAATTGAAAGGGCCCATGATGGGATTGAGTTTACTCTAAACTCGTGTGGGCCTAATGCTCAGAAACTGAAAGTGTTGATAGGAGAAGGTAATCAAACTGGACTTGGTAGTTGGACTAGAAGAGCTAGACCCAACTGGGCGACTGAAGCTAGGGAGGGACTAGTGTGTGGGAATAATGAGCAAGGGATTTCGTACTGTGTGGAGCTGCCTGAGGATTCCGACGAGAATAACACAAATGCTGGTGCTACTGACCCTATTAAGGGTATTGGGATTGGTGAGCTTGTGGAAAAATTGAATCAGGTTGATTTAAAGCGTAGGGCGAATGAGTAATTGGAATCGCCTATTGCCAAGAGAAGAAAGAATTCCATATTTGAATCACCAATCAAAGCTAAAGCAAGGGTGCTAGAGCAAGATGAAGAGGATAAGGAGAGTGCAATGGTTGAGCAGGGAGTACTTGAAGTTCAGGATATTTATCGAAGCCAAAATGATTGGTTTAAGGATGTCCTTTGAATACTCGGGATCCCTCCATTTTGCAATGGGGCAGAAGGATAATGAGAACACGAAAAAGAAGAAGAGGATGAAGGGGAAGGTGAAAAGGGAACTTTTTAAAGGTAAGGTCTCGAATTCTAACTGGGTGTCTATGAAGGGGGATTGCTCTAAAGGAAGGCATGGAAGGAGGGTCTGGATATTTTGATTGGTATGGTTGATTGGTACTTTATTCATGTTGAGGAGATTAAGTTGAATGGGAAGGGATTTGGGGCGATTGCAGATGTGTATGGTCCTAATGGTGCTAGCATAAAACAAAGGTAGTGGAATGAGTTGAAGAGATTAAAGCCTGTTGGTGGGAGTCCATGGTTGGTTTTAGGCGATTTCAATGATATGCTATACCATTCAGATAAAGAGGGGGCACAATGGTTACAAATAGAGAACTGGAAAGATTTAGGAGATTTATTACTGAGTGTGAGATGATGGAAGTAGAGACAAAGGGTTGCCATTTTACTTAGGCCAATAATAGAGATGGGGGTGACTTTATCAGAGAACGAATTGATAGAGCTGTTGTTGATACTACATGGAGGGAGCGGTTTGCCAAAGGTCAGTGTCATGTTATGAATTCTATTGGTTTGGACCATTTCCTATTGCTGGTTGATTTTGAATATTGTGATTTCTTGACCCCTAAATCCTTTAAATTTGATATGAGATGGTTAGCTCACCCACAGTTTGAAGAGTTTGTTCGTAACAATTGGGAGGGTGATACAAATGATGGGTTTTTGGAGAAATTTGTTAAGAGTTTAACGTTTTTAAGTAGGAAGCTGATTGAGTGGCACAAGCATGAGTTTGGTAATAATTTTAAAGCAATAAATATGTTGATGGGGCAGATTGAGAAGTGTTTGGCAAAGGAGTGGAATGAATTTACGGCGCTGGAGCTAGCTAATTTGAAAAATAATCTGAATACGCTTTGGGAGCAGGAGGAAACTATTGGGCCCAGAAGTCAAGAGTGCAATGGTTAAAATATGGGGATCAACATACCAAGTTTTTTCATATGGTTACTATAAGGAGAAGATGCAGGAATAAGATTACAAGGCTTACAAGAGGTGATGATTCTTGGGCAGAAGGTGAGGAGGAGATTGGGAATTGTTTTGAGGAATTCTATGCAAACTTATTTAATTGTTAAGGGGAAAGGGACTTCAGTAATGCCTTGGATTACGTGGAGCAAGTGGTGACTGAGCACGATAATGAAATTCTAATGGCTGAGGTTTCAGATGAGGAGGTTAAGAGAGCTGTTTTTGAGCTTGGTGGCTCTAAAGCCCCTGGTTCTGATGGATTCACTGGGAATATTTATCAGAAGGAGTGGCATGTGGTTGGCACACATGTTTGTTCACTTATTAGGAAATTTTTCTCTGATGGTTTTAATTTGAATGATATTAATTCTACTGATCTGGTGTTAATACTAAAAGTTGATTGCCCGGAATTAGTGGGTGATTATAGGCCTATCAGTATGTGCAATTTTTCTTACAAAATTTTCTCAAAAGTTACTGCAAATAGATTAAAATCCCTTCTTAGTAGTCTTGTTTCTGAATGCCAAAGAGCCTTTGTTCCTGGAAGACTCATTCAGGATAATATTGTGATTGTTCATGAGGCTTTTCATCACTTGAAAACTAAGAAAAATATTTCTGTGCTAGCCTTGAAGCTTGATATGAATAAAGCTTATGACAGGGTCGAGTGGGATTTCCTAGTAGTTGCTCTATTGAAAATAGGGTTTAGCAAAGAGTGGGTGAAACACATTTACTGGTGTTTATCTTCTATAGGTTTCTCAATAATGCTTTCTGGAAAGAGGGTATCTAAAGTGATTCCTAGGAGGGGTTTAAGGCAAGTAGATCTTCTCTCTCATCTATTCATATTGGTCAGTAATACTCTATCTAAAATGATTGAGAAAGAAGAAAGCCTTGGGAGAATTAAGGGTATTAAGTTGGCCTTGGATTGCCCATGGATTACCCATTCTCTTTTTACAGATGATTCTATTTTCTTTTTGCAGGATGATATTGAGAACTGTAGAAATATGAAATATCTCATGGATTTGTATTGTCAAGCATATGGTCAATGTGTGAATGTTAACAAATCTTGCATCTATTTTTCAAAATCTGTATCGGATTTAATAAGGGAGGAGATTGGTTGCATGTTTCAGATTGATGCAGTTGACACACCTGGGAATTATTTGGGTCTACCTACTACTTGGGGAAGATCTAAAGACCAAGCTATAAATTTTGTAATTGATAAAGTTAAAAGAAGGGTGCAGAGTTGGCAGAAAAATTTCCTATCTGAGGCTGGGAGAGAGGTACTTATTAAGGCTGTTGCAAATGCTATACCAGTTTATCATATGGCTTGCTTTATTTTTCCAAAATTTGCTTTGTTTAAACTTGACCAACTTATTTTGAGTTTTTGTTGGAAAGAAGGTGATAATAGAGGAAAATTCATTGGGTGTCTAGGGAAAAGTTGAAGAAGGATAAGGTAAATGGTGGGATGGGTTTCAAAGATTTTGAAGCTTTAATTTGGCATTATTAGCTAAGCTAGGATGGCAAATTCTCTGTGAACCTAATCAAATGTGGGTTAAGGTTTTGAAAGGTAGATATTTTTCAAAATGTGGTTTTCTGGATGCAAAGAAGGGGTAGGGCGTCATGGATTTGGAATAGCATTTTGGAGGGTAGGAGTGCTCTTGAGAAGAATGTCTTAGTGAGCATTAGGAATGGTAGGAAAACAAGAGTTTGCGGTGATCCCTGGATTAAAGAGTTGACTGGTTTTAAATTAGTTTCCCCTTGCCCTTTTCCCTCTTTATCCAACTTGAGAGTTTCTGAACTCAGAAATGGTGAGGGATGGGATTTGTCTTTAGTAGAATCCTTTTTGGAACAGGTAGAATGTGATGCTATTAAGTGGGTGCCTTTTGCTTGTTCTGGGAGGGAGGATAGATGGTTGTGGACGGGAGGCTCAAAAAGCTGTTACTCAGTAAAGGAGGGCTATAGAATAATGCATTACCTTCAATGGAAAATCTGATGAAAAGGGGTTGTGCTGTCACTGATTTATGTTTAATTTAAAAGTGTAAAAGTGAGTCATCTAGTCATTTGTTTTTTCTGTGTGATTGTCAAAGTTGCATGGTTTGGAAGCTCCTTTGCCTTTCGCTGTCATGAAAATCAATGTCAGGATATAAATGTTTGGTTGAATTGGCTATTTTGCAAAACTGATATTGATGAATGGAACAAGGCTTTAATGGCTATGATGTTGTGGCATATATGGAAAAGGAGATGTGATTACTTATATCAAAATATGAAACCTGATCCTATTTTTGTTGTAAACTAGGCAAGTACGTCTCTGCAAGAATTTTAGAATGCTTCAGCTAGAAATCTGAATGGAGCAAGAAAC
Source organism: Vachellia pachyceras (assembly GCA_025593235.1). Taxonomy (NCBI): domain Eukaryota; kingdom Viridiplantae; phylum Streptophyta; class Magnoliopsida; order Fabales; family Fabaceae; genus Vachellia; species Vachellia pachyceras. The sequence continues at coordinate 16,720 of JANTPZ010127973.1, forward strand.
TCTATACTAGCTTAAAAGTAATGGAGCCGTAGGGAAGCTTAAAAGTAAATTTTCCATGAGCAATTGTCGTATTTGCCCAGGAGCACTTGAAAAGCGTGACGGTGAATTGACCCTGGTAATTCAATTTGATGATGTCAACTAGCTTTCTATAGTAGGGGACATCTCCAAAACGCATGTCACCATCAATAGAGCTCGCATAACTTCTTGTACCGAATGTCCTAAAACCCCGGAATTTGGTGAGAGAACCTTGATCGCGTGAAACTATACAGAACTTGAAGCCATTGACGTTGTATGCGATAAACCTTCTCACATATTGAAGCGGGCCAATGGCAAGAGTTGTCAAATCAACTGGGTTGGGGTTGTTGTCATTGCGCATTCGACGTGCAAACAAACTTGGGAATTCTCTGTACCCTTCTATCAACCTCAACGGACGTCTGTGTTAATACCTTGTTTTGATGATAACAAAATTATGCTAAGAGATTGCAAAATGATTCTTAAATCTCAAGTTTTAAAGTATTGATTCAGTGCTTCATGAAAATACTCGAGTGTTTTTGTCAAAGTATTGTCAGTACTCGAGCAGTGGAATTCAATGCTCGAGCACTGCTAGTTTTAATCTTAAGAAAATTTAGTGCTCCCAGCCAATACTCCAAGTATTGACATGAAGTATTGTCAATACTCGAGTATTGGAATGTGGTACTCGAGCACTGTGTTTTGAAAATAAGTTTTTAAACTACTCTGAGTAAACACTGCAAGTATTGGCTGACAGCAGAGCCAATGCTTGAGCACTAGGTTTTCAATACTCGAGCATTGAGGCTTCTGAAAACACTTCAAGTCAACACTCCAAGTATTAGCTGAAAGTATTGCCAATACTCGAGTCCTGTATTTCAACACTCGAGTGTTCACTGTTTTTCTCAACATTGTCAGGCAACACTTCTAGCATTGGCTGACAGCACAACCAATGCTCGAGCACTGCAAATACAGTGCTCGAGTGTTGAGCTTTCTGCTAGTGCTGTCAAGTAGTACTTCAAGTGAAAGCTCCCAGCAGAGCCAACACTCGAGCACAGATTTCCAGAACTCGAGTGTTGTGACCTAACTCTCATCACTGGAAGCCAACACTGCAAGTATTGACTTCCAGCACTGTAAACACTCGAGCACTAGCTTACAATGCTCGAGCATCGGGCTGAAAATTTTCACTGTTCACCAATACTCTATCTCAATACTTCCAGCACTCACTTCCAGTATTACTAACACTTGAGCATCATGATTTGAGCACTCCAGTATTATGATTTGTCAAAATTATATTTTCCAATACTTGCACAAAATACTCGAGTATTCCTAGGAAGCATTATCAGTACTCAAGCACTGAGATTTATTACTCGAGTACTTGAATCTTTTCAGAACACTTTCATTTAATACTCAAGCATTACATCAAAGCATTGAACTTTTCTTTGAAATATTCTGAGCAACACTCGAGCATTAGATTCTTATGCTCGGGCATTATCTCTCTCTCTAATAGCTTTTTGTCTGACACACTCAACTACGCTGCTCACCTGCTTTCCTTATTTGTGTAATGACATTTTGAATGCTAACTGCCCTCATAAATGCAGAAGCTCAAAACAATCAATGAGGAAAGTGTTAGTGCAGGATAAGACCAAGAGGGGGTGAATTGGTCCCCTTTTAAAATTTAAAGCATAAATGCAAAAGTAAGAGCAATGTCACCGAGAGATAAAAGGAGAGATGAACAAGGGGATTTATCCTGGTTCGGTCCTTCTGACCTACATCCAGTCCTCAGAGCACCTCTAAGCTTTGTAATCCACTAATCAACAATAAACTAGGCGTACCAGCCTTTACAATGGAGATTCACACTCCCCCTTACAATGCGTAATGAAACAGAGTCACACTCTCTATTTTCTGATCAATTCTCAGCCCAATAAATTCAAGGTCCCAACCTTGAATATCTCACAAGTTTAAAGCAAGAAGTAGCTGAATGAAACTCTCTTAAAGAGTGAATAGCTAATAATGAAGCTCAGTGAAATACTAATGATTTACAGAGAAAGTAGCTGAGTGCTTTGAATGTTCGTAAGAATTGTTCTCTTCTTTTGCAATGAATGCTCGGGCTTTTATAGTTGAGAGGTAATGAAGTTTTCGTTAGAGACATTTAAGTGTCCGTTACTCTCATTCACCAACCCTTTGTCTTCGCCATTAATGCTGTATTAAATGCTTCTGAGGAATGTAGGCTGAATCATGCGATCTGTCTGTTAGGAGGTAAGGACAACTTTTTCTCTTTCTATGATCCTAGGCTTCTGCATTTATGAAGGCAGGTGAGATTCAAACATTGTTAGTAACGAATAAGGAAAGTTGCAGAGCAGGTAAAAAGCTGTCAGTGAGAGAAAATAGCCGTTGGAGAACAATGCTCGAGTGATAATTTAAAGTGCTCGAGTGTTTGCCAAGAAATTTGAATTTTGTAAAACAATACTCGAGTGCTTTATGTCAATACTCGAGTTTTACAAACACTCTTGAAAATGCTCGAGTGTTATCTGAGAGTGTTTTGAATTATAGGCTAAATACTTGAGTGTTGCATTTCTTGTACTCGAGTGATGGAGAACACTTTCAGCTTTTACTCGAGTGTTCAGAGACAAACATGAAGTGAAGTTATTTGAAATGTCACAATACTCAAGTGTTGAAAACATAATACTCGAGTGTTATCACTTTTCTGCCTTTACTCGAGTGTTAGGATGAGAGTGTTGTGATTTTGAGGAAATGAAGCTCGATACTCGAGTATTCAGAAATCAATGCTCGAGTGTTGTCAACACTTTCACTTAATACTCGAGTGTTGTGCTTGAAGTGTTGTCTTTTATTTGAAAACTTTGCCCGATACTCGAGTGTTGAGAACTAGCACTCGAGTGTTGGCAACACTTCCTCCACAATACGAGTGTTATACTTCAAGTTCAAGTATTTTGTCTCAATACTCGAGTGTTTAAAATCAATACTCGAATATTGTCAATACTTCCATTTGTAACTCAAGTGTTGTGCTTCAAGTGTTGAGTATTCTTTTGAAAAACAAAACCCGATACTCGAGTATTACAACACAATACTCAAGTGTTGTCAATACTTCAACACTAATACTCGAGTTTCACATGAAAGTACTCTATTACAACATATTTTATCACCAATACTCGAGTGTTCAAAAACATTACTCGAGTGTTTTTAAT
>JANTPZ010127974.1:0-15025 GCA_025593235.1 Vachellia pachyceras
CAACATGAGATTTATTTTTAGGGTTTATTCGAATTTTAAATATATGTATATATATGTTGAAATTCAAAATTGCACAATGTTATGTAAATAATATTTGTGTGTGTTAGTTTAATATTTAATTTATTTGATAAATTAAAGAACTAGCATTAATTTAATTTATAAAGATAAATTAAATTCGTTGGCTCATTATTTGGATTAATTAAATGGATATGATTTGATCAGATCAATTTAATCCAAATTAAGATTGCAAAATTCGAATTTCACATTTTGAATTTCAAGATTAGATCTTGAATATCTTTTGAAATTCAAATTTTAAGATTAGATCTTGAATATCCTTCTGAAATTCGAATTTCAAGATTGAGATTAGATCTTGAATATCTTTTGAAATTCAAATTTTAAGATTAGGTCTTGAATATCCTTCTGAAATTTGAATTTCAAGATTAAGATTAGATCTTGAATATCTTTTGAAATTCAAATTTTAAGATTAAATCTTGAATATCCTTTTTAAATTTCGAATTTCAAGATTAATAAAGATTAATCTGAGATATCATTTGGATTTCAAATTTCAAGATTGAGATTGATCTTGAAATTCAAATTCGGATTTTTCAAGATTAATAAAAGATTAATCTTGGATTATGATGCACTTCATGAGTTTTATAAATATGAGTGCTCGTAACAGTAGAGGCATCCCATTCTGAATTTGAATTCGCTCTTGAGCCACGAAACCCTAGAGAGAGAGAAATGAAGAGGCGCTTGCACGCTGCCATTATTGGAAACTGTTCGCGTGGATACCGGTAGAGGGAGGCGATCAAAAGAACGTCGGGTCCTCGTGATCAGAAACAAGAGCGCGAAAGGTTGTGGAATCTGAAGAGATCCAGACGCAAAGGAAGGGACGATCTTGAAACGCAAAAGGTACGCCTTCATCTCCTCGATCTAAATGCCTTTGACATATCCGTATTTGGGATTAGAAAAATTTTAAATTCCGCTGTATGTGCGTTCTAATTCCAACATGCTATGCACATCCCACACACCTACTGCTAGTACGTTTATACTTATATATTTAAAACAATATAATAACTAAATGGAATAACTTTAAACACACACATCCACATAACACACATACACCTACACATATAACACTTACGCTCACCTACACACACCAACTGACACACTCACATACACCTATATATATTATTATTTTTTTAACAATAAAATGAGTAACACGTATAAACACACATACATATGCACACACACACACATATATAATTTTATTTTTTTTCCTTTTTAAAAAATAAGATAGATAATAAAAAATGATTTAACAAACTCACACCTACAACCACTAATGCGCACCTACACCTAAAGGCAACTCACACATACAAGCATAGATGCACACACCAACTGGAATTTGAATAAGATTGAATTATTTGATGGTGAAGACAGAAATAAATAGTACCCCCATACTCCTACACATATAGATGGCTACTGGTTCACACAGGCAAAAAGATAAGACAATTTTTTTGTTTATCTTTTGGGAAAATGGGAGAAATGGTCATGAAGGGAGAAAAAGAAGTAGGTGAAAACAATTGAGCAGTAGATAATACGGTGCAATAAAGGAGTGAGAGCCAAACAAAGAGGACTTGTTACTGTAGTGGCGTATTGTAGCGCGACACTGCAGCGATGGAGAAGAAAATGAAAGAGAGCAAAAGGAGAGCATTGGTACTGTAGCGTACTGTAGCAGTATGTTTTAGGGTTAGGGTGAGAGATAGGTATGTTATATAGAGGTAGGGTTAGGGTTTTTTTATTTTAAATAAAATAATATTATATATATTTTTAAAAATGAAAATAATAATTATAATAAAAAATTTTATTCAGACATTTTTTTTGTATTACTTATTTTAATAATAAGATAAGTTTACATCTATAATTAATAATTTTTTTGTGTTTAGGAGGGATTTCCTTATATATATTTTTAAAATAAATAAATCTAAATTTATTTTTTTAATCCTAATTTATTTTATTCTCTAACTAATTTAAGACCTAACAACAACTAACTACAAATTCCAAAAATAAGGATGTTACACCTTTGCTCACCGCCTTCATAATATTCATCTAAGGTTATGCGTAAATTAGCCTTGAATAATAATAAGTATAAGTTAGTTGTGGATGCCCACCTTCGTCAGCAAGAGTTTGATGCTAGTGACTGTGTCATGGCTCACATACACCAAGAGAGATTTCCAAAACGGCCTTATAAGAAGTTACATGCCCATGCTTCATGCCTGTTTCTGGTTGTAATGAAGTTAAGGCCTAACACTTATGTGCTAGAGTTGCCTCTAGATATGTATATCAGTCCAATCTTTAATGTTGAGGATCTTATTCCTTATCGAGGCACTTTTGAGTCACCCCCTTTGTGTCCTAATGACTTTACAGGCACGCAGACCCACATTGCCCCAACTCAACCATTGCCTAATGTCACACCAATTTGTGAAGCCATTTATGTTATGGTGGATGAGAAAATAGTCCTTAATCTAGAGGGTTTCGTTAATCCCTACCTTATTCGTTGGAAGGATTTCCCTGATTAGACACCTTATGGATAACTGATGATGAGTTTGTTGATCCTGCCTTCCTTTTTAAGTAACAGAATTTTAACCTCTGTTGGCCTGTTCTTCCAACTCGGGGTTTAACATCCTAAAATTTTTATTTCTAAAATTATCATTAGAAAATATTTATTTTATGTTGATTGAAATTTATTATTATGTTATTTAAGTACCATGGATTTACTTAAATATAATTTTTGAAATTAAAATAAATTATATATATAATAGTTAAATGGAAGAAAAAATGGGGTCCTTTTTGTTATATTTAGTTTCCTTTGGGTTTGTGTGGTGATTTTAGCCAAATCCTTTTTAAAAGAGTGAGAGCGTCAAGAGTCTAACATTTTCTCTCTTCCTCCCGACGCATCTTCCTTCCTCTCCAAGTTACACCATTGTTACGCTTAGCTCAAGCTTTAAAGCTTATTTTGGTAAGCAAAACTTCTCCTAATCACTAAACTTCCTTCATAAAAATTGTTTTATATATTTTTATCTTTCAAACGGTGGAAATTTTGTTCTGATTAGAGAAAATTTTTAGAGTTAGGATTTTGAGAAGTTTTAAGTTCTAATAATATAAGATCATAGGAATGTATAACAACCGCATCAATTAGATGGTCAAGCCAAGGATTGGTAGGAGAGTTCCATATCTCCTAAGGAGGAACAAACCTTTAAATGGGTGGATTTCAATATGTTTCTGGACCACTTCTTTCTTGTTCCCCTGTGCCAACAAAAGGAGAATGAATTCTTTGCAATGTAGCAGGGAAATCTAAGTGAAGATGAATACATTATCAAATTCATTGACCTCGTTAAGTATGTGACATACCCGCAAGAAAAGAAGGACAAGACTTGGATGACGACCCAATCGTTAGAAAAGGATAAGCCTGAGCTTAAGCCATTGCTTATGGGGGCCATAATCGCAAACTTTGAGGAGATATACACTATGATATGCTTAATGGGGTAGACTACAAGAGCTGGAAGAATCGAAAAAAGAAGATGTGTTGGACAACTTCAACCCATCAGTAGCCCTTTTGGAGGGATAAGCAAGAAACCTTTCAACTTTAGTAGCACCTCTTCCAGAAAGCATAGCCACTTTGGGGGCTCTTATCAGAAGAATCGTCCTCATGGAAGTAAAGCAGTGAGATGACATAGGGGCAAGGGTCACAGTACACGCCAATGGTCTATCAAGAGTCAGGAGTCAATCAGAAGCTCTACTGTTACTACCCCCAGCTCTAACAGTCATCCCTTATGCTAGTGGTGCGGTAGGCATCACCCGAGGTAGTATTGGGTATGGTATGCTTGTGGAGAGGTTGGTCACATGGCCAAAGTACTATCAAGGGAAGATGTTTGATAGGTACCATTCCAAATTAGATGGGAGCTCTTCAAAGTCTCTTGAATTTAGACTTGTCTTATAACAATTTTAATGGATAATTGCCCTACTTTTTAAACAATTTTGAACTTTTGGGTGATTTTAGTCACAACAAACCCAATGGAATATTGCTATCTAGAATATGCAGTGCTTCAAAAGTTTGTAACATTGATTAGAGCTACAATAATATCTCTGGTAGTATAGCAAGAAAACTTGGGAGTCTGTACTACATTAACTTGGCACACAATCATCTTAGCAGCTATATTCCAAGTGAAGTTTATAACACTTCTCCACATGACATTTTATATGGTAATAAAGAATTACTTGGTCGAGAGAAGATACATCATTAAATCCTTACTGAAAATCATTATTCCTTTGACGATTTTTCTTATCATCATATTCGTTGTGGGTTTCATGTTATTTGAATCTTGAAAAAAGAACAAGAAATCCAACATTGAGACAAGAGAAACAAAGAATGTAGATTTGTTTTCTATATGGAATTTTGACCGAAAAATTGCACATTGAAACAACTGAGGACTTGGACATTAAATATTGTATTGGAACTGGTGCCTATGGAAGTGTTTATAAGGCACAACTTTCTAGTGGAAAAGTTGTAGCGTTGAAAAAACTTCATAGAGGAGAATATGGGAACACATCTTTTACTAAGAGTTTTGAAAATAAAGTGAATATGTTAAGTGAAATTCCACACCGCAGTGATGTAAAGCTTCATGGATTATGTTTGCATAATCAGTGCGTGTTTCTCATCTATGAATACATGGAAAGAGGAAGCCGTTTTTTATGTATTGAACAATGATGAAGAAGCCAAAGAGTTGGATTGCAGTAAGAGAGTGGATGCCATGAAAGGAACCGCAAATGTCTTGTTCTACATGCATCATGAGTGTGCTCCCATTATCCATAGAAACATAACAAATGGTAATGTATTGCTGAACGCAAAGATGGAGGCTTTTCTATCTGACTTTGGCACAGTCAGAATCATTGATCCGGATACATCTTTGCGTTCAGTAATACATTATCACTGGTACTTTGTTGGTCGAAATTGGTACATATATATATTGAAATTTTTGAAGATTATTGGTTTTTTGTCTTTTCTTTTATATTATATATTAATTATTAATATTTTTTTTATTTGGATTGTTTTAGTAATTGTTGAATTTTAATTATAAGAAGACGAAAATTGCCAACCAACTCTTTCCATTTCACACCTTATGATTAAGTCCATTTGTCTTTGGGCATACCTCTCGAACGACTTTGACGTGACCATGATCACATCTTTGATAAACTTTTGAAATGACTTCTTAATTGTTTAAAACAATAAGGGGAGTCTTCACCAAAAAAAAAACAATAAGGGGAGAAAAGTAATATTACCATAAGTTTTAAAATCATTTGACACACATATTTAGATTAGTTGTCAACTACTTAAAAATTAAAAGTCCTTAAAGACTATTAAAGAAAGGATTATAATATTTTTTATAACGAAAAGGAAAAGTTGTTTTTGCATATTTTGAGTAAACTAAAAGAAAGTCCGATACGATGGATGTATACAAGTCATTTTTAAAATTTATGACATGAGCAATTCAAATATGATGAAAACAATACTCTTAGTCACATTTACAAGGTACAAAGGAAATGAATTGTTTTAATCAAATTTATAAGTCACATCATTAAATTTTTCATAAAAATGTTTAACTTTACTGTTCATTTATTCTTATGTTCACTTTGTTGCTTTGAATATAACACATTAAATAGCGACAAATAAAGTATAAAAGTTGTTGAATTTTAAAATAGGGTTAATGAAAGTTAAGATTTTTTTGGTATACATGCGAAACATGCAGGAGATGATCTATGAATAGAAGGACATGATATGAGTGCATGCAATAAAACCATATATTCATAGCTTTTGTGAGATTTCAATCTTGCTAGATTTAATATAAAGCCTAAGTGGTTACACTCATTTAGTGACCACTTCGTGTAAACAAAGAAATCAAAAGATGGGAGTGAGAGTAGTATTATTATTAAGCTTGCTATAACTTGGTTTCAGATCAATGGTGCCATGAGAGAAAAGGAGAAACGTGGTCAGCTTCAGACTAAATGGTGGTATATTTCTGTCATTAAGCTTAATTTCTGTCAACATGATCATTGAAGAGATATCATCATTAGGGTTCTACATCAAAAAGTATATATATTCCCTCATTCTTTTAAGAATTTCAAGAATAAGAAATTAACCAAAGATAGATTTGAGAAATTTACCATCAAGTTCCAGCAAGAAGAAATAATGAACAAAAGGTTCTAAATATTGGTAAAATTATCATCAGGTCCCAGCAAGATTGACAAAATTACCATCAGGTCCCAACTACTGAGGTTGTTAATAAAGGTAGCGATTGTTGTTAATATAGCTTCCGAAGTTGTTGATGACAAACTCTGAGGGACCTTTTTGTTATTAATTCCCCAGCAATTGTCATTAACAACCTTACCAACCGTCAATAACAATAGGACCCGCGCCATCATTAACAACCTTTAGGATCTAATGGCAATTTTACCAATCTTGCTGAACTTGATGGTAATTATGCTAATCTTTAAAACATTTTGTTCATTAATTCTTCTTGTTGGGACCTGAAGGTAAATTTCTCATAGATTTCACTTTCACATTGAGAGAACCATAAAAATCCATTTTTTCATCAAACATAAGGAGCCTTAATTATTCCATCTGACTTTTCCTTTCTCAACGAATTAAATAGTTATAAATTGATGAACTTTTGTGCTTGTGCCTGGATCTTGCTATTCTTCCTTTATCATTGTACAGTTAAACAAGCTTGACTGATTCAAAAGCCTTCCATGATTTTAAATATTGATTCAATTGTTCCGAACTCACACATTATTGATACGATTTCAAACCAGCGCTCAGCGAATATTGAAACAGAAAGGAACACTGAACAGAAAAAGGCTGAACACGCCAAGGAGGGAGACTATGAACAAGAGAGAAGCAATGAATGGAAAGTATTCATTATGGTGATCAAATCAACAGTGCTTTTCACGCATATATAAAGACATACATCACATAGCCAGCTGTCAAGCTTGTTAAGTTACTCTAACCAAATAGCTAACGTACTGAATACAAAACAAAATAACGATTTGGCCTAACTAACTAGCTGGCTTGCAGTTACATGGGAATAATTAAATAGTAACTAACTTTCTTTAGTAACCAACTCTGTTAATTATGTTTACGTTCGTTGATTATGGACAACTTTCACGATGCTGACAATATAAGGAATCTTTTGAATTATTTCTTACTTTTAACAACAGTTAAAAAACTTACTAGATTTTATTAAATGAAAATTCTTTAATTATAAATTATTATAAGGATGGTGCAAAGTTTTGAATTAATTTATATTTTATTTTCTTCTCTTATCTATACTATTGTAAGTTAATGGGACTTATATTTTGAGAGGGAGGAGTTGAGGGTGAAGACTTCGATATTGACTTAGTAACATTGACAATGATCATTCCATTCCAATTAGGCGGTTTTATATTCTTGTTCTTCTCAAAACTCTTACCAACGGAGGGTTGGATATAGTGAAAGGATTAATACATTATAACGTGATGGATCAATGTTCGAATCCATATTAAGAGATGTATCCAAATTTAGTGTTTCAATCATAATTGCTTAATAGAATGATAAATGTGCTTATAAAAAATAGTTAAAGTTGTTTGATACGTGTGATCTTTTGATATCACTTGAAAAACTATACTCATTTCAGTCCTTATTATAAGAATTTTTAACATGTTTCATATCTAGAGTATTAATTTCTTTTTTATAAAGTAATCTTAACTAACTGTAAAACTTCCTAATTAACTAAATTTCTCTAACTAATAACTATTATTGAGAGTAAATTTTAAAAATAACTAATTTTAACTTATTCCATTAATTTATGTAAACTCCAGAAATTGGTTGGTTAAGAGGACTTGTTTAGCTTTTGGTCCATTGCAGAGCTCACATACACCTTAGTTGTAAGTGGAAAAAATGTGATGTTTAAAGTTTTGGAGTGGCGACATAGGAAACAAGCATGGGCAAGCATATGGGAGATTTGGTATTGTCTTTGTCAAAGACTTGTACTGAAAGCATTTTGCTTGAACCCATCTCCTAAATCTCGACCATCAATGCAACAAATGTCTCGAACGTTTTTATGCAACAAATCTCGACCATTAGCCATTCCCTTTCAATGATATCACAGTCCAAAGTTTAGTGAATAATCAAGTTATGCAAATAATGTAATTAAAGGACATGAGATTTGGCTCTATTAATATTATATATGTTTGTTTGGTAGCTAGCTCAGATGAAACCGTTAAGGACCTACCAGTTGCTACAAGTTCTAGATTTGAAGTTATTGAATTGTGAGGAATTAATATACTGACTAAAAGAAATTCCACCAAGCCAAGAGAGATATAGATCGATAGCATGAAAGAGTGTGGACAGTGTAGAGAGATTGCGATCACGACAGTGATGAGGATTTTTTTTTTTCTTTCTGGTGCTTATTCATGGTTTCTTCTTCTCCTTGACAGTCTCCATCTTAATCAATGAATCAATCTCCTTCATCTTCACATTCTCACCCGAGTTCTTCAACATTCGGGTAATGATTTTTTCTGTTTGAAATGGAACCTTTTTTTTTTTTTGCTTTTTGGTATGATTTGAAAGTTCAATGATAGATTAAGCAATTCATTTTAGAACATATTTCTTGGAAAAGGAAGACTTAATTGGACCATTGGATTGAGTAATATAATATTGGAATTTATTCTAATTTTCCATAAGAATAAAGTAAAAACATACCTAGTGGACTCATAATTAAATCAGAGTGAAATTGCATTATTAGTTCCTTTTGAATAACTATATAGGAATGATGTAACAACGTTTCTCTTAAACTGGTTATAAAAACTAACCATCATATTAATAAAGCTAATCATACTTGGAAAAAGCTTTTGATTTAAAAGTAAGTTAAACATGATATAAAATAATAAAATATAACTTCAAAACACTTATGATAGTTAAAGGGATCAAACCGAATTTCAAAACTTACCCATAATAGAAAATAGTGAATCAAAATATTTGAAACATGGATAATAAGACTTTACTAAATCAACTTCTTACCAAACCATGTTATAAAAATCTATCTCATAATAATGGCCAGTACTCTTTGAAAATCGTATTCATTTTTCACCTCAACTTCAACTCTCATGATTCAATGATACAAATACTATTTATTTCAAATTGTATATAACAAAATACCCACTCAAATTTGTGATTTCAAAAATAATATCTCCGTTTTGGATTAGGATCCATGCGCAAACCTCCAAAACCTTCCCAGATGTCTTAACACAAGTGCTTTCATCTAAAAATGTTAATAGCAATATGGTTAAATAAAAGTCTCAGCGACTAGCAATCCAACTCAAAGACATACCAACAAGTGTTGATGAAAGATAAAAAAATTAATTGCATCATTTCATAAGTGAAGTACCCAAATCTCCAAAAGTGTGTATGTGGGTGCATCACATAAAATGTATCCATAAATCATATTCAATTTCGCAAGGAGTTCACAAAATCATTTCTATTCACTGTTCACAACATATATATTAATATAATCAATTAATCACACAATTTCGTAAGTGAAATATCAAAATTTTGAAGTACAAATATGTCACATATTCAATATATCATAATCAATTTTCCAAACAATTCCAAGAGTCATCTCTATTCACATTTCACAAATATCCATAAATAATACTCAATTTCACAAAGTTCTCACAATCATCACTATTCACGTTCACAAGATATCAATAATATATATATATATATATCAATGTCATCATCACCATAAATTTACCACAATAATGTGGACAAATAACAACATGATCACTTTTTATAATCACAAAGTCTCCCTGTAACTCCCCCAACTTTATTTCCTTTTACTAAACCAATAGGTTACTGTTGTCCCATATGATCAGTAAGCTATCCACAAAGTTACTCATTCAAATGATATAGACTGATCAGATCCATATAGCATAAGTCTAAAGCATGGGTTTTACCCTCAACATCATGAGGTGTCATAAGCCCTTATAGCACAATGGGCTGATAATCATTTGGTAAACGTACAACTGAAGTCCTCCATCATTGTTTTCTCTTTATGCATACTAACAATTCACCCCTTGATTTCTTCTTTAATAACCTTTCATCAATAACAACATTCACCTCTCTCAATATCACATTACTCATTTTCTAGAACTCAGTCATGACATATTCACAATTTGCCATTAACATGTGTATATATACACATAAATATCCAATAGCATTTTCCAACAAATAATTTCATGTTTAAGGTCAAAATGGAATCACAATAATATATATCAATAGGCATTTGCAAACATTGCCATTACAACACATTATCTCTTTGACTTCAAATTTCACAATGCATTTTCAACATTAATTATGCAACATTTATTGAATAATGATAGTTTTATAACAATAAATTCAAAGTCACTTACATTTATGTTTCAAACATTCATAAGAAGTGGAAAGTGGTTGATATAAAAAAAAGTAGAAAATGGTTACCATGCCAAAACAAGTGTTATAATACAATAATTCAAAATTCAAAGCTCAAGTCACTAAAACATAATTATTCTATACAATTAATTTAATTATATATTAATATAATAATAATCAAAACGATAATACATGAATTTAAATAAAACTCATTCTCCAAACTATATATACTTCCTCCAAGAATGCTATACTTACAATCATGAATCAACTTCTTTAACCCAATCATATTTACAATCATGATTTAACTTCTTTAAGCCAATCATATTTTTATCATCCAATAGCTCTATTTCATTTGCTAAACTTATAACCAATAAAAATTTCTTCCATCTCCAAAGTCCCCAAAATTTTCCCTTTAAACCTCAAAATCACATAAAACAAATGTTTTTAAATCATGATTCGATTCTCAATTTCATTCTTCCATAAATCATTTCTCATTTATTGAAACTTCTAAAGATGTAATTATTTCCACTACTAGAAAATCACGTTTTAGCGAGGAAAATTAGCGACGACTTTGAAATTCCTCTCTAAACAGCCCAATTAGCGAGGAATAGTAAATTCCTCTCTAATATCCAAATTAGCGAGGAATATTAGTGATGACTTGGATATTCCTCTCTAAAACACTCAATTAGCGAGGAATATTGCATTCCTCTCTAATTGTCCAAATTAGTGAGGAAAATTAGCGATGGCTTAAATATTCATCTCTAAAATGCCCAATTAGCGAGGATTACTACATTCCTCTCTAATTTTCCAAATTAGCGAGGAAAATTAGCGATAACTTGGATATTCATCTTTAAATTACTCAATTAGCGAGAAATTTAGCGAGAAAAATTATATTCCTCTCTAATTTTTCAAATTAGTGAAAAAAAATTTTAATGTAATATTGAGTTATTCAAATTCATTTTTAGCATGAAATTTTGAAGGGATAAAAGAGTTAATATATTTTTTCAATTCACTCTTATATTGGTTAAATTTTGAAAGGCTTTCCCTCTTATTTTTTGTTTTAATTTTTTGAAATGTGTTTACATAGGAGGGAAGACCACATTCCCTCCTATTTTTTTTCGAATGGAGAGATATTTATTACCACTGAAGAAAAAACAAGACACATAACTGAAAAAGGAGAGAAGGCAAGGCGCTCTCAACATTCCCTCCTATTTTTTTCTACATTTCGGAGGGCGGGAAAGAACATTTTCCTGTCTGAAACCCGACTTTCCCAAAGTCATTTTCGCTTGCTAAGTCAGCTGAGCACTTGCCAAAATCCCTAACCCTAACGCACTCCCTTGCTCGGCCACTCTGAAACCTGACAACGCCATATCTGAAACCTGACAATGCCATCTGAAGTCCCTTGCTCAACTACTCCCCCTGGTCATCGTCTCTCGCTTGGCCACTCCGTCTGTGTTGCTGTCAAATCTGTGTTGTATCTTCATCTTCATCTCTTTGTGTAGCTGAAGTTTTCACTCTGTGTGTCTTCACCTTCATTTCCGTGGGTCGTGAACTCGCCATCATCATCTTCGCAGGACAGATAACTACGTGGGTTGTCAATTGATTTTTTGGCTATATACCAGTTTGATTTTAATACAAGTAAACGTAAGTCATACTGGAGTAGCTAGAGAACTGTAATCATCGAGGGAAGAAATAGCGGAGGCGAGGGTGGGGCAACAAAATCAAACAGAAGATTCTTTTGTCTCTGTTGTTTAGCTCTCCTCATGTTGAGTTTATTTAATTAGGGAGGCATCTTTTTCGCTTTTGCTGCTCATTAACTGCCATCTCTTTTTCTCTTCCAATGGCAATGTTCCCACAATTCGCTCTTCATTGATTTTGTCCAAAACCCTTTCATATTTTGAACTCTTTAAAATAGGGGTAGAGTCTTTCAAGTATTGCCCTGTTACTTGAGAGGTTCATAAATGAAGGAAAACAAAAAGGGGGTGATGCTGACTAACTTTGTTTCATATGCTGATAGGAAAAAAGGGTGAGTGAGACAGTGGTTGATGAATAAAGAGAGAATGATGGAGATCGAAGAATGTGTGAAGGGAGAGAGAAGTGGGTAAGGAGTAGTAGAATGCAACGACGAGGAGGGTTACAGTGAAGGGGAGAGATTATTTATGTTAAAATCGGTAGAGAGAATGGAGAATTGGTTGGGTTTAGGTGAGCGATTGTTGCAACATTTATTTGTGGGTGAACTGCTTTATTGCCCCTGCATCAACCTCCATGCATTGCTTCTTCCCTGCAACCTCACTAAACAATAATACACTACTCGTACATGTCTAGGATTCTTCTTCACTCTCACAGAGTTGACCTTGCCTCACTGTTATTAATGGCTTTTAAGGCAAAGTCAAAGTGACATATAAGGTCAAAATTATGTGGGCGGGCAGGCAGGGTCATGATTCATGAACAGACTTTAAGGAGCATATTCAACGCGCTAACATCTTAAATATTATATTACATGAGATCTATTATTTTTTTCCAAATCCCATTATCAGTATTTAAGCAATCAATTAATTTATTCAAATTTTGCTACTGGCCCTCTAAGCACAAATATCTCCTATGAGACTCAAGTTTCATCGGGCAAGTTCATTCACAGCCTGTTGTGGTTCTCTCACATTGTTCCAATTTATTATTAACATCAGTATTTATCTTGAAAATGATTGAATATAGTTACCATATGCCATATCTATTATCAAATTTCTGCCTCAAAAATTTCTATTTGCTTGTATAGGTTTGTGTTTGTGCTTTCCCAACAAGCCGATTGGGACTGCAAGGGATGGGGATCAGTCCAACTGCAATCCAGAAAACTGGACTAGTTCTCGACAGGTAATCAATGCATTTTTTGTGTGTATGAAATCATAAACATCAGTGCAATTCTTGCGAACCATACATTTCCTTTTTCGTATTCTTCAACTCTTTTCAGTTTTGTTCCGGTTGATTGCTTTTCCTTTTCTTTGGTGGACGTTTTCTGTTGAAGGCATCATCAAGTTAAGTTGAAATCTCCAAATAAAAGGTGGATATACATTGCTTTTCTATTTTCCATCTGTTTAATATTTGTTTAGCAGCTGTTGTTATGTGCCCTGATTTGTTTAGCAGCTGAATGCACAAACAATAATATGAACATAATAATAATAATAGCAGATGAATGCACAAACAATAATATGAACATGACTTTATTTAGAACCTGATTTGTTACCATAACTTTATTCTGTTTTGCACAAACAATAATATGAACATGCTTTTGAGTGATTCAATTTATTTAGGACTGGCAGAGATGAAAATTTACTATTTACATGTGTGCTACTTTTCTCTTATTTATTTTGTTTCCTTGTGTTGTCATTCTTTCCACCCATTTCTATGTGTTGTCATTCTTTCCACACATTTCTATGTGTTGTCATTCTTTCCACGCATTTCTTTACCTGTTACTTACAAAGTCTAAGGATTGGAAAGTGAGGACTAGATGTGCTGTTTTTTTGGCTCATTTTACTCGATGTGCAGTTGATTGCTTTCTATTAGAGGTTCAGTCATGTTGTTTATTTGTCTATCCTTTTTTCCCTTATTGAACATCTTCTTGCTTAAAAAGAAAGGAATGAAATTTTTTCATTAGAAATTATTTGTCAAACCTTTGTGATATGGTTGTTTTCGTTGTGATCTATAGTTTCCAGTATTTTTTTAGTCGAGTTGTTGACTACATCATATCTATCTCTGCACTTCATATGTCCTTGTTTGTTGTATGAATTGTATCTTTCTGTGGGCATTTTATTTTTCTTTCTATTAACGCCTTTTTCTCTGTAGCTTTGTGCTTTACTTTTTAACACATGATTTAAATGCTGAAGTGTTGAACTGTCAGGGCAATTTCATTTAATTTTTTATAGACATATTTAAGTCCTGTATTTCAGTGTTTTGTGTACTTCCCTTACAATCTCTTTTATGTTAATGGACTGTTATTCTTCTTATTAAGTCTCTTTAATCTTAAATCTTGATGATGATTTAATCCTTTGTAGAAATTCATGAACTGTTATTCTTGTTATTAAGTTCAAGTTTTTTTAAATTCAGAATAGAATATCATATAACGTTTTTAAATATTGCATAGCGTTGTTGATGTGAAGACATTTGTACATATAAAACTGTTAAGTATGTTGCTGCTATGATTGATGATTAAATATGATATTTTGTGAGATTGCTTTGTGATTTTGCTGTTGTGATACTTGCTATGTTATGAGTAGTTTAGAGCTGAATGATGCTTGCTATGATATTTCTTCCTTTTTTCTATTGTAACTTTGAAGTTTTCATATTAATGTAGAGAGATGAGGGTTGATAGAAGTTGGATGTACAATAGACAAGATCAAAGTAGAAAAGGGATAACTGAAGAATTTATCCATGGTACTGATGAGTTTATAGAGTTTGCAATACATCAAAGACGCTTTGTTTCTAATGGCATGATAAGATGCCCCTGCTCAAGATGTGATAATTTGAAGT
>JANTPZ010127975.1:0-16586 GCA_025593235.1 Vachellia pachyceras
ATCAAGAGAGGTTTAAATCCTAAGGAAAAGCTAAAGAGACAAGGTAGCAAGACCTTCTAACTCTAAGCTTAATTGCTTTGAAAATGTGTATGAATTATACATGACTTGTATTGAAAATTTGTGATGATTGAAAGTGTGTATATGTGCTTTTGTATGCTATGGCCATATGCATTTCATTGTTACATGCTGCACTTTTATGAATTCACACTTATATTGAAAGTTGTCATGCAATTTTATAATGTGTGTTAGAAAGTTTTGCTACTGGGATTTCCAAAAATCTCACCCTCCCCCACTAACCATTCTAGGTACTAGCACAAGCAAGGATAAGAGCAAAGTTTGGGGTGATTGAAGATGGAATATTATGATGATCTTGCCTGTGGGAAATTATGTATGATGATTGAAGTTTATATTGAGGATTGATGTAGTTATGTAAATTAAACTCTACATGATAAATAGTGAACATATGTGAATGCATGCATGAATATATTCAAAAGAAGTAGACAATGTAGGCATGCATTAAGAGAAGTTTGAAAATGGTCAAAAGAGGTTTTAATAAATTTTAGAAATGGCAAGTTTTCAAGTAGGAGTTTTCAAAACCATTAAATCTGCCCTGTCTTTGGAATAACAATGAAAAATAGAAAATGAGGTCCAAATAACGTGGAAATTTCCAGTTAAATTATGCACATCCTAAGATTTAAAATGATCCAAATTTTGCTAAATTTGGATGTGTAGATAAAGAGTTATGATTTTTCAAAGTTAAGAGAAAAATCTGGAAAACTGGAAAGTTACCAAATGAACAGTGATATTCATGGAATTAACTGTATCGATTGGGCAAGTTTTGAAACCAGTAAGTATTTTTTCCTTATAGATTACTTAATAAGATTCAAATAGAAATTTGAACCACTCAATTTCGATGTTTCTAGAATTAGTTATGAATTTTCAAAGTTGGACCAGAAATCTGGAAATGGACTAAATGAATAGTAACTCCATTTTGAAAATTTTATTTCCACTTCTTTGGTCAATTTAAGTTATCCAAGGCCCTAAAGTGGTTCAATAGTGATCTAATATGAAGCTTCTAGGGGAAAATAAGGAGTGTTACAATAGTTGGGGTGACATTGGTGCAGCTTGAAAATTTGTGGGCTGACATTGAACGCAAAATAACTTGTAGATACTCAACACTCTTAAGTATAAACTTCCGCACCTGAACCCTTCTTAATTTTATATGAAAGAATTTCCTTATTTTCATTAATTCCTTTTGTCTTTCTCATTTTATAGCAAATGAGCCTTAACACTTTCACTAGACTCTCACAACACCAATCCATCACAACTACACCTTGAATACTCGAGTGTTGTGCTTGAAGTGTTGCGCCATATTTGAAAAATTCGCCCAATACTCGAGTGTTGAAAGCTAACACTCGAGTGTTCACAACACTTCCTCCACAACTCAAGTGTTTTGCTTCAAATTAAAGTGTTTTGGCTAAATACTCGAGTATTCAAACTCAATACTTGAGTATTACCAATAATTTCATCTGTAACTTGAGTATTATGTTTCAAATGATGTTCTGCAAACTGAAAATGGAACTCAATACTCGAGTGTTGAAAATCGGAAATCGAGTATTAACATCACTTTCAAAATTGGAAAATATTTAGAAAGAACGATACTTGAGTTTTGGAAATATAAAACTCGAGTTCTATGAACCATAAGGCACAACTCGAGTTCTGAGCATGCTGTAACTCGAGTTTCGTGAAACCTGTGACATAACTCGAGTATTCCCAAGTTATAACTCGAGTTTTACTGAATATATAGTGTTAAGATTCCATTTAGATCACGATACTCAAGTTTTAGTAATGAAGAACTCGAGTTCTGCTACAAGATTTGCACTTGCACAAGTCACAGTCCAGCCTTCAGCACATATCTCAACTTGCAATGGCTATAACTCTCCGAATTTAGCTCTAAACCTTTTAAATAATATATCAATGGAAAGCCCTGAAAGTCTACCTTCACATGAAACAAGAATCAGTCCAAAATACATTATAGAAAGAAAGTTATGATAGATACAATAGCCAAAGGTCAGAGATAAAGCGTTGAATTTGACCACAAAGTTTAGAAATTTATATCTCCTTCATCTAAAATCATTTGATGCTGTTCATGGTGTCTATGAAACGTATTATGAGTCTAGTTTCATACAAAATTGTTTTCACATCAATCGGATCTGTATTTTGGGAGATATAGTCAAAGTACCAAATATATATTGAGCTGACAGAAAACAGAGGAGGCTAATACTCGAGTATTAGAGATCCAGTACTCGAGTATCGACTTCCCAGAGGCCAATACTAGAGTTTTGTGACCCTAATACTCGAATGTTGACTCTCATAAGGCTAATACTCGAGTTGTGACCCCAATACTTGAGTGTTGACTCCCAGAAGACTAATACTCGAGTTTTGTGACCCCAGTACTCGAGTGTTGACTCTCAGAAGGTTAAAACTCGAGTTTTTTAATTCAATACTCGAGTATTGACTCCAAAATTCAATACTTTAAGCGTATACTCAAGTTTTGATTCAAGTAATGCCATTGGAAACCCCAAAAACTCATCATACTTGAGTATTAACTTCCAGAATCAGATTTGAACATCCAAATGAAGCTTAGATGAATGGTAACTCAATGTATGATAATAAAACATCTATTTGAAATATTTTTACATCCAAAATATATTCAAAACTACATCATCCTCCAATTAAAATAATGAACAAATATCATAGTAAATCAATATGTGTTGCAAAACGTTTTGCTCTTTTATATTTGATATCATCAAAACTAACCATATCTAACAAATATGTCACATGTTATATGCTCATACACTTGTTTTAAAGTTGAATATGCTCATTTACAATGCTTTTGTTTAGTTAGTTTTGCTATTGGGATTTCAAAATCTCATTATCCACCAACTAACCATGTAGGAGGAGGCTCAAGAAAGGGTAAGAAAAAGATTATTGATGGTTGAAGATGATATGTTTGCTTGAGGAAATTTGGTGTAAATATTTTGATGGTTGCCATTCATTTTGCAAGTGGTTAAAGTTGTAACCTTTAAACCCTTGCATGAAGAAGCAAGTAAACATGTGATGATGCATGCATGAAAATGGACTAGGTAAGCTAAATAATGGCAAGAAGTAACCATGCATGTTCAAGGTGGATTAATGAACCAAAAAGAGGTTTTGGTGAATTTTAAGAAAAATGGGTTTCAAGGTTAAAGGGTTCCAAAGGCCCTGAAAAATGAATCTGTCTCAGGTGGAAATTAAAAATAGCAAACAAGTTCCAAATGAGCTGAAAACTTTCCAGTTAGAAAATACACATCCTAAGAATTAAAGTTATATAAAGTTTGTGAAATTTGGATGTGTATTTTGAGAGATATGATTTTACAGAGATTGAGGTAAAATCTGGAAAACTGGAATGAACCATTTCGGATAGTGCGTGGTTTTTGAATAAACTGTATCAAATGGGCAAGAATTGGAACCAATGATATTTTCCCCCTATAGTTCACTTAATAAGAAAAATTTAGATATTGGAATCATTCAGTTTCGAATTTTCTAGAATTAATTATGATTTTTTAAAGTTGGGCCAAAAATCTGAAAAAAGACCTATGACTAGTGCTAGCGTTTTTATTGAAACATTTTTGAAAATTTATTTCTCAATTTTGGGTCAAACCTTGATATCCAAAGCCCAAGAGTGATTCATAAGTGATCTAGAATAAGAAGGTTGGGGGAAATAGGAGGTGTCACACTTGGTGGTATCAGAGCCCAATGTTCTGGCTTATGGGCCCACAATAAAGATTTTTGGGCAACTTATGTTTGTTATGCACGGTTATTGCATTGAAGCATGTTGAATCATTGCTTGAATTATGCTTTGAGTTGAATTAGTCATTGATCTATTTATGCTTTAAATGGATGTATGTGAATAGATAAAGCATGAATAGTAAAAGTTTCGAAGTTACACAACCCTTATTCTCGGATCCTAAGGATAAAACCTACGATGTGTATACCTTGGAAGTAAGTATGCGCTCAGAGCCGTCGATCAATCAAGGGGAGATCTTTGATGACAGCATAGAGGAAGAATCAGATCTCGAGATGGCGTCGCCTATGACAGAGGAAGACAATCCACAAGTGGAGGCGGACATGTTAGATGGAAAGCTATCAGTAGAGAACTGGATGATCAATGAGTATTGGTTGGAATAACCAATCGCAGTTGTACCCCTACATATATTTAGCCCAGTAAGGGAAAGCATCCTAAAGAAGGAACCATCGGACATGTGGTCTACTGCCATGGAGTCAACCGAGGATTCGAGTATAGTAATGAAAATTGAGATGGAGTCCAAGATGGATGAGAAGTATGACTTCGGAAGGGAAGCGTATCTGCATAGTATTCTACAAGTACATGCCAAAGAGCTGCGAGAATCCATGGCCCTGTGAAGATACAGTTTCTTCTTGATATGGATAGACAGGGCTAGAGAAGCCCATGAACTCGAGCAGATCTCCAAACGCAGCAACGGATCATAAATGGGTAGGTGTTATGTTAGCAACCGTTCCGGATCCTAGACTTCAAAGAGCTGTGGATCGTAGAACCCATGTGGATGATAAGATTTGGAAGGGACTAGAAATGGTAGAGCTGCTTCTTTAGCATGCCACTTGGATAAGAATATTAATGGACTTCGGGAGCTTACAACTCTGTAAGGGCAAAGTTTTATCTTCCGTGGATCCAGAGGGCCAGAGAGACTTATGAACTGGATCAATTAGTCCTAGATGCATCTAATGATAAAGAATGGTCCCTTCCAGATAATGAAGTATTGAGATTGAATTTGAGTTGGGTAGTTGTTGGTGAGGTGTGGCCAATGATGTAAGAATGGAAGTGGCACAGTGAAAGTGTAGAAAGTACTAAATGTACTGGAATTGTTAAAAAGCCTTATGATTATTATGAGTACATTGGATGGATTGTAAGAGGTGCAGTGATAGTTACAGCCTCCATTGTGTAATAATAGCCACAATAGATTTCCTAGTTGAGATGGCCTAATTCTAATGACTAGTAAGAATTGAAAGGGCACAATACTAGCAGCGGAGTTTGAGGATACTTCATGATGAATTATCTGCTAGTATATAGGCTTAAATCTCTGCGTGATAAAGGATTCCTATGGAATTAAATTGCAAAAGTTGAAATGACCAAGGTGGATTGGTCAAGGAATCCTGAGAGCTACAGAAGGGAAAGTCAGGTAGCCATTATAATGATACAGATGATGATGATGATGATGATGAAGTAAGGAGGATGACATATGCTACACCTAGAAGTAGTAAAGATAAATCCTTCAAGACTTGGAGATGCCTTGAGTAATGAGATTATTTTAGTAATGTTTCACTAAGTTTTAGGCATTGGGCATCATAAAAGGGTGTAAGAATCATCCCAAATTGAAAAGTGAGAGCTGATGTTCTCTTTGCTACTAAATGCCACTGCTAAGTGATTAAGAGAGCTACGAGAAGCTCCTAAGTGGGACGAGGCATGTTGTTAGATGATGAAAAGAGGATGTACCTAACGGAAAGTATGATGGAGGAAGTTTTATCTAGCTAGTATTTCTCTAAGTTTAGGTGGTGACTTTCCTATGCCGGAATAATGTTACCAGGATCGGGCATATGGGACAGTTGCACATGAGATGCTTCTCTTCCCAATTGTATGGGACAGTTGCATATGAGGTGCTTCTCTTCCTGTACCGTATGGGACAATTACACCAATGGTAAAACATGGGGTGTTTCTCTTCCTGTACACACATGATAAAAGTATGGCATATGGAGGGTTAAAATGAATGGGGAAAGGTGGACTAATATTCGTTAAGGGTAAAAGTTCCCTGAATGATTTGTGTACATGATAACATATGAGATAATCCTCTACGCAACGTTGTGATGATGATCATAAAGGAAAAAGTAAGGATTGTTGAATCCTTTAATATAGAAGGTTGGCATAGAAAGGATAGTGAATGGGCTAATGAATAAATTAGTATTTGGAAGCCCAAGCAGTATAGTAAGAGGAATGTGGCCTGAGAATGGATGATGAATAGTAAGGGATTCCTAAGGTAACAAAGAGGAATAAGAAAAGCCTAAAAGGACAAGCGAGTTTCTATGATTAGTCTGGGAGAATTATCAGTCTAGCTACCCACTGAGGATAGATAACTTATTCTTAACTCATGTTCCATGGTCTATAAGTTTCTAAGAGACTCTCTTGGTGATACTGAACGGTGTTGGTTGAAGACCAAACCTGTGAATTGGCGTTGATACGCATTAATAAATGAGCCTGTGTGGCTAAACCTGCATAGCTTGTGGTCATAGCTGTATGCTATTCTTAGAAATGTGAGAATGAGAGGGACCAGGTTGAGTTTAAGATGGGAGACTGTCCTCACTGTGGTTAGCTAGTATAGAGAGAGTAACCTTGACTATTTCTTCTGATAGCCCATTTGTCAATCAGCACAATCTTGTTCTAATAAGAGGAAGTAAGTGAAGTATAAGTCCTGAATAATGTGTAATCAGGCTAGCCAAGTACAAGTATTGTGTGGAAGTAAAGGGTTACTAAAAAGCTTCAAAATGGAAGATTAATGGCTCGAATATGAATGAAAGCAGAGAGATTCCTCCAGAAGGGTTTGAATATGAAAGGAAAGGATTCCTTCCAAATATTCCGATAGTCAGGGAGTTCTCGGATGTGTTGCTTGAGGAAATCAATGGATCGCCTCTAGAGAGAGGTAGAGTTATCTTTGATATTAATACCGGGAATAATTGGATTTTGCAAACTTTGTATTGAATTGCTCTAGGAGAGATGACGGAGCTAAAGTAGTAGATTGAAGAGCTGCTAGAGAAAGGGTTTATTTGACTCGGCGTGTTGTCCTGGGAACCCTAGTTCTCTTTGTGGAAAGAAAGACGGGAGTCTTAAATTGTATATAGACTACCATGAATGGATTAAGATGACGGTGGAAAACGTGAATGTTTGTTTCACCGAATTGATGATCTGTTGGATCGATTGAGTGGAGCAAAGGTATTATCTAAGGTTGATTTTAAGCCAGGCTATCATCCACTCCGTTTTCAAGCAGGTGATATTGATAAGACGGCTTCTTAGACTTGATACTAATATTATGAGTTTCTAGTAATGCCGTTTGAATTGGAATAAAGAATGCCCCTGTGATTTGTGAATTGTATTTCCGACTGTACCTGTATTGGTTTGTCATAGTCTTTAATTGGTGATATATTGGTAATGTATTGATGTACTCCAAATCTTTAGAGAAGCATGCCAATCATTTGTGGATAATTTATATAAATTTTTCCTAGATTGCTTTACCGCTGGCTAGACTCATTTGAAATCATTAAATTATTAAGTGGGTTGGAAAAATATGAGGCTAACATCTAGGGAAAGTGATGGGGAGACAAGCCTACCTAGACTCGGATGTTATAAATATAGCAGGGAAAGGTCGTTGCGTCTTACATCAATTAAAACCTGATTTCTTAAAATTTGACGAGGAGGCAGGCCTACCTGTACCCTGACATTAGGAAAGGTCGTTATGTCTCGCGTCAATTTAAACTCAAATTTTTAAACATTGATGAGGGGACAAGCCTACCCAGATCCTGATATTGGTGATCCCAGATCTGAAGTAGACATGTGTGGTCTATACTGGTGCCGGTGAGCATGGACTGGGAAATTGTATTAAATTAACAGGTGAAGGTTGCTGTGTTCCGCACTGAAGCCTCATGGTGAAAATTTTTCCCACACTTGATATGGAGCCAACATCGATTCTTTTACTCTAGAGATAGGGGAGTCACTATTTATGAGGAGCAATCATTGTCCTGTGAGGCGATGGGGGAAATTGCTCGACAACCATGACTATTGGATTGTGTATGTTGTAAATTATGCACTGGTGGTGCGCTAAGTTGGAAAATGGGGCAGGTGAATATGATGCTCATGGAAGACCAGGGATTGCTCGATGATATTTGGACAGGAGTTAGATGAAAAAATTTAGGTGTGTGACCTAACAGATTTGGCACTACTCAGATTATAAGTTGTATGGAATGTAAAGTTGGAAAGGCTCAGGTGGATGATCACTCTACTCGATCTGTTGAGACGTAGTTGAGCTTTGAGGGAAACAGTGAATCATATGAGATTCCTGAGAGAATAATAAAGTGTAGAGACAAAAGTTATATCCCTCCAAAGCCTACTATAAGGCAGTAATTGCTTGATGAGTGCTTAATGAAACTCGTAAGTGTAGGTACACTATCCATCCATGAATGACGAAGAGATCTTGTGAAGTGAAACAACTATTTTGGGTGGCATGAGATGAAAAGGAGACACCAGTGATGATGTGGCAAGATGTCTCATCTATTTGAGAGTGGGGGCAGAATAACAAAAGCCACCAAGGATGTTGTGACCTTCGTCGATTCCAGAATGGAAGTGGAATAGTGTTGTAATGGATGGTGTTATGATGGAAGTCAGTGTGAAAATGCTAGAAAAGATGTATGCTAGCACCAGTTGGATAATCATGAACCGATTGACAGTATTGGTATACTTCTGGCAACATAAACAAAAGTGGTCATTAAAGAATAATGTATGCACTCTAAGATATATCGAGAGCATGGAAATTGAAGTTGAAAGGGAGCTGGAACGTGTATTGTGCGTTAGCTAATTGGGTTTATGGTAACAGCCATCATTCCAGCACCCGAGTAGCGTTTTATAAGGCCTAGTATGGCAGGAGATGTGGATCTTCATTATGCTAAATAGAGCTTAAATCAGAAAGCTCAGTATAAAGTATATTGGACTTATAAATTACCGGTTGACTCTACCCCTAAGTCTGAGCGTAAATATAATGCCCTTCACATTTCCTAGCTAGAAAGGGGCAATCCGGATCTGGTAATCGAAGGTATCTAGAAAAGATTGATGCCAGATGGAAACGATATGGGAAATTAAGGAGAATGTGAAGGACAAATGCTAGAATTAAGTATATGATGTCTGTAAATTTCGAGGACGAAATTTATTTTATGGGGTAGAGAAATGTAATATCGGTATATTCCTTTGAGTGGAAATAAAGGCTAAGCCAGTATTTATGTGATGATTTAATGCCCATGGATATAAGGAAAATGCCTTTAGATAAGAAGAATCATAATTGACTAAGTCCTTAGTCTTGAGGATTTTAAGTAAGAATGACCCAAGGGCAAAATGGATATTTGGCCAAAATGATAAGATAAAATGGTCATTTTGATTAAAAAGGGCCTAGGGCATAAAATGTCATCAAATAATAAGGACATTTTGGTAGTTTAGTCAAAAGTCAAGGTTGACCAAAATGTTAAAGTGGACTAAAATGTTAAAATTATCCAAGGGTAAAGTTGGAATTAAGGAAGAGTAGAAAAAGTAATGGCATTTTGGTAATTATGGCAAAAGTAGTAAATGTAGTAGCATTTTGGTAATTATGAGGAAAGTAAGATAAGTAGTGGCATTTTCGTAATTAAAGGGTTTTGGAGTTAAAGACGATTGAGAACTAATTATTTGAGGTAGCAGGAGCTCTCAAATGCCGGAGACCCAAACTAAGAAAAGTTTAGTTGGGTCATAAAGTATTTAATAAAATTATTATCTAAGAAAAGTTTAGTTGGGTCATAAAGTATTTGATAAAATTATTATCTGGTATCTAGTGCGGGCAGTTTCAAAATACGGAGAACAACAGTGCCCGAAAAGCCTCGAAAAAGTATTTTCTTAAAAAATTAATTACGGAAAATCTGAGAAGAATTTTGAGGAACGGAAAAGAGCTGGACTATCAGGGAAAAATTTATAATTTTCCATGCCTTTAAGTCAAATTAGCTGCCGGAAGCCCATTTTATGGTGTTGCACGCAAATCGAAGAATCCTGAGGAGTTATAAGAAAAAACCCGAGGATGCTTTGGGCTAGGAAATAATGCCACCTAGGCAAGGAGGCCTAGGGAATGGCGCCACATGAGAGATAAAGTCTCTGGAAAAGTAAAAAGATAGTTACCCGAGTAAATGTTACTTTCCAAAAATGCGTGCCACCGAATCAAGTAATTGGATAGGATGGATCTAGTTAGCCCAACCAAGTCATTAATGTGGTGGTTGAGAGTAATTATGGCACCTTTTTCACCCTCCACATGAGAGTGACAAGTTGCACAATTCCTTCCATTAAGATCAAAACTTGGTGAGCAAGTTTTAATCTCAACCCTTCATCATTTCAAGAGCACTTTTAATACATTATTCTTCCATTTTTCCTTCCCAGAACCGTCACTCCTCCCTCTCTCTTTGGTCTAAAATTTTCCTCTCCCTCCCAAGCTCCCAAGACTTCATTTTTGCTCTCACAAGGAAGAAGAAAGAGACACACACAAGGTAAAGTCCTAAGCAACCTCCTTTCTTGTAACTTGCAACCTCTTTCACCTTTCTAATGGTTTGATTTCTTGAAGGAGTCTCTCTTTTTGAAGATGGGACGTAAGGATTTCAAAAGGTGAAAATGGAAAATGAGAGGTTTTTAAAGAAACAAAAGGTTGCAAACCTTTAACCCCTACATGAAGAAGCAAGTAAACATGTGATGATGCGTGCATGAAAATGGACTAGGTAAGCTAAATAATGGCAAGAAGTAACCATGCATGTTCAAGGTGGATTAATGAACCAAAAAGAGGTTTTGGTGAATTTTAAGAAAAATGGGTTTCAAGGTTGAAGGGTTTCAAAGGCCCTGAAAAACGAATATGTCTCACGTGGAAATTAAAAATAGCAAACGGGCTCCAAATGAGCTAAAACTTTCCAGTTAGAAAATACACATCCTAAGATTTAAAATTATATAAAGTTTGTGAAATTTGGATGTGTATTTTTAGAGATATGATTTTACAGATCCAAATTTCACAAACTTTATATAATTTTACAGAGATTGAGGTAAAATCTGGAAAACTGGAATGAACCATTTCGGATAGTGTGTGGTTTTTGAATAAACTGTATCACATGGGCAAGAATTGGAACCAATGATATTTTTCCCCTATAGTTCACTTAATAAGAAAAATTTAGAAATTGGAATCACTCAGTTTCGAATTTTCTAGAATTAATTATGATTTTTTAAAGTTGGGCCAGAAATCTGGAAAAAGACCCATGATGAGTGTCAGCGTTTTTATTGAAACGTTTTTGAAAATTTATTTCTCAATTTTGGGTCAAACCTTGATATCCAAAGCCCAAGAGTGATTCATAAGTGATCTAGAATAAGAAGGTAGGGGAAAATAGGAGGTGTCATAGTACCCTATATAATTTTTAATTTTAAACTCAATGGAAATATCAAAATTATCAAAATCTATTTTCTTTCTCTACTTTCAGGTCTGACCGAAATATTCATCAAGGAAATGGGATTTTCATATTTTCTTTTTAAAAACTTACATAATCTTGCACCGAATCAACATTCTAAATGTTATACAACTTAAAATCATTCCTCTCTGTACTTAATAAATTTTGTGTAGCCCCCCTTTAGGGTTTGAAATTCAAAATTCCAAAACAACATCAAATCAACTCAATCCAACCATCAATAGTCCTAGAATCAAGCATGGAGTTGGATTATATAACTTATCTCTTCCAATTCCTTCTCTTCTTCACTTTCTTTCTCAAGACCTCTTGGAAATCCTCTTTCGAACTCTTCAAGAAGATCATAGGAAGAGAAATACACGATTAAATGGAAAGCTAGAGGGTAGTAGCTTGAGAATTGGAAGATTTCATACCAAGATCACACTTTACCTCTTGATTTTGGCTTGGATCTTGGCTCTTCTCTTTGTTCTTCACCAAACCGTGGCCCTCTCTTCTTGTTCTGCAATTTTAGTCAATTAAATGAAGCTCCCAAGTGTCTTAGACATTTAAAAATTAAGATTAGCAAGTGGAGCTTAAAACTGTATATGATAAAATAATTTTCATTTGATAATTTCTACCACATAGATATAAAACTCTTCTTATTTCTGGCCTTTAAATGTGATCATGCCAAATGGTTAAATCTAAGCCATTTATCCATTTCTTGGCTTCTCTTGGAAGCTTTCTTGAATTTCCTTTGCTTGGTGACCAAGCAAATACTTTCTAGGAACTCTTTGGACCCTGGTCACTTAATTGGTGCAAGGCCATTAAAAAATTCTTAAAATTTATCTGATATTTCCATGATTCTTCATCCCTCATTCTGCTTTTAGAATTGTCTTTAATTAACTTTTGAAATAAAACCATAATTTAGGGTTTTCGGGTCCTTTCCTTTTGTTTTGGCAAACTGGATCTGACTTTATTTTGGAAATAATTTTACAAAATACTAAAATTCCTAAGCTATTTTGCCTTGCTTTGAAACCAAATATTTGAGACCTCTAGATATTTTAAATAATTATATTTGACTAAATATTTATTAAATTTTTAAAATATTAAATAACCTTTAAAATTCCCATAAAGATTATTTTTGTCCATTTAACTTGAACCATGCTTCAATTACGGATTAGTGAATTTTTCTTTATCTTTTGATGTCTTAAAAAATTTTCTGATATTTTGGTCAAACTTTGACCATTTTAACCAAAGTACCCTTTGACTTCTTTGAATTTACCAAAATGCCATTGAATTTCCAAAATGATAATTTGGTCCCAAGAATTTCGAATTTACACTTAGATCTAGATTTCGAAATATCACTTTGGTCCTTTACTTTTCAAAATGACACTTTAATCCCTTACTTTTTTAAAATGACCATTTTGCCCTTACTTTGTCTAAATTTGGGGAAATGACATTTTCGCCTTTTCTTTCCTTTCTCCTTCCATATTTATTTACTCTTGTTGATGCCTTATTTTGATGATAACAAAATGATTTCAAGGATTATAAAGCTTATATTGTTGATGATTAAGTGATCTTAGTGAAACACTCGAGTTCTGTCAAGTTTATATGGAAGTATTAAGGAATACTCGAGTTCTGTGTTTTAATACTCGAGTATCAATGTTTTTCATAAGTTTAAAATCAATACTTTCAAGCAATACTTGAGTTTTTGTTGAAAGTGTTGACAATACTCGAGTTCTTGATTTCAATACTCGAGTATTGGAGGTTAAAAATGTTTCTGAAATCCAACACTCTAAGTGAAAACTCGAGTATTGAGATGAAGTGTTGCAAATACTCGAGTGATGATTTTGAATACTCGAGTATTGGTGTTAAAATATGTTATGACAGAATACTTTCATGTGAAACTCAAGTATTGGTGTTGAAGTATTGGCAACACTCGAGTATTTGTTGCAATACTCGAGTATCGGGTTTTGTTTTTCAAAAGAATACTCAACACTTGAAGCAGAACACTCGAGTTACAAATGAAAGTATTGACAACACTCGAGTATTGAGGTTGAATACTCGAGTATTGAGTCAAAATACTTGAACTTGAAGTGAAACACTCGTGTTGTGGAGGAAGTGTTGACAACACTCGAGTATCAAGCAAAAGTTTTCAAATGATAGACAACACTTCAAACACAACACTCGAGTATTAGGTGAAAGTGTTGACAGCACTCAAGTATTGCGCTTTTGAATACTCAAGTATCGAGCTACATTTTCTCAAAAACTCAACACTTCCATCTAAACACTTGAGTAATGGCAAAAAAAGGACAACACTCGAGTATTATGTTTTCAACACTCGAGTATTGTGAGATTTCAAATGATTTCACTTCAAGTTTTCTTCTGAGCATTCGAGTATCAACTGAAAGTATTCTCAACACTCGAGCATAATAATTTCAACACTCGAATACTCACAATTAATTTCAAAATCTTTTGCAATACTCTCAGATAACACTCGAGCAACTTCAAAAGTGTTTGTAAAACTCGAGCATTGACACAAAAAACTCGAGTATCATTTCACAAAATTCAAAATACTTGACTAACACTCGAGTATTATGATTAAGCACTCGAGTATAGTTTCTCAACGGCTATTTTCTCTCTCTGACAGCTTTTCACCTGCTCTGTATCTTTCCTTATTCGTGTATAACAACGTTTGAACTTCACCTGCCGTCATAAATGCAGAAGTGCAGGATCATAGGAAGAGAAAAACGTTGTACCCACAGACAGATAGCATGATTCAAGCCTTCATCATCCACGCTACTCAGAAAGCATTAATTACAGCATTAATGGTGAAGACGAAGAGTTGGTGGATGAGAGTAACGGATAATAAACTATCTAACGGCAACTTCATTTCTCTCATCTATGAAAGTTCCAAGCATTCATTACAGAAACAACGATAATCTTTACAAGCATTAAAAGTCATTCATCTGTCTCTTTGATTTATTCAATTCTCATTCTGAACTTCATTGATTGCTATCTACTCTTTAAGAGCGATTCTTTGAGCAATATCTTCTGTAAATCTGTGAGTTAATTTAAGGTTGGGACCTTGAATTTATTGGGTCGTAATTTGGTTAGAAAGCAAAAGAAAAACAGAGAGTGTGAGACTCTGTTTCATTACGTGTTTTAAGGGGGAGTGTGAATTTCCATTGTAAAGGATGGCATGCCTGATTTATTGGGATTAGTTGATTACAAAGCTCAGAGGTGCTCTGAGGACTGGACGTAGGTCAAAAGGGCCGAACCAGGATAAATTCCCTTGTTCATCTTCTCCTTTATCTCTCGATGACATTGCTTTAAATTTGATTTTAGTTTCAAAATTTTTAATCTGACCAATTCACCCCCCTCTTGGTCTTATCATGCACTAACAACTCTTTCCTTGTTCTTTTTGCTTCTACATATATCCTTCTGTTCATTCTCTTTTACTTTTAACTTTCTCTTTACTAAGTCAAATGCTACATAATTCCAAGAAATCATTTTGCTTGACAAGAAATTTCTCAAAACGGAGCTTGGTAGCATATATAATTCAGGCTCATATTTGAACTTTTGGGACAAAATTCGGGATATAACACACCTCAAATACACAGTCTCACAATAGCAGGTGAGGTGAATCAGGTGATAAGTATTGAGGGCAATAAAACTTTATATGTTTTTAGCTGATTTTTATTTTTTTATGTTGAATGATTATTCATGTATAAATTTATTGAAATTTCTATAATTAGAATACAAAATATGGGTATATTCATTTATAATTAATACAATTTCTATTGCATTCGGATAATTCATTGACGATGTAATTTAGTAACTACTTACTAATAGAAGTAACCTTTTACAAGTTTACGTTATGAATCTACATTTAATGTATATCTTTCTTTGAATTTTTCCGAACATACGAATTCGATAATATGTTCAACACCCCTTCTTTTTTTTCTCTTCCATATAATCCTCAAATTATGAGAGAGATTATGTTCTATAAATAAAATACAAACGAGTATATATAGAGATGTCTCCATGTGGTTACAAAAGCATCCTACCACAAGTGCGGAAATCTTAGCAGCGCAACCATGCAGTTTCTCTCGGTCTCTGTTTGCTTCCTCCTCATTCTCTTCATTTGGAGGTATGATAATTTATACAGATATTTAATTTATGCGTGTATATATCCATAAAATATCTATTCAGAAGCAAAAAAAAAAAAAACAATTAAATGTCATAAAATTGTTTTCATCAGTGTCTCATCTCAAGGTCCAACAACCAAGGAAAATGCTATCTATCCACCAAGAGGCTGGAACTCCTATGACTCGTTCAGCTGGACAATTGTTGAACGAGAATTTTTGGATAATGCTGCTGAACTCTCCTCACTTCTTCTTGATCATGGATACGAGGTATAAAAAACTATACCCACTGAACTTGGTTTAAATTCTAATTTTACCCTGGAAGTATTTGCATACGAGTTGTGGGTACCCGGATTTTTTTTAATCAACATCATTTTGAAAATTAATTTAACAAAGAGGAGCAATGTTGTCCCATGCTAAAAAATATTAAGAGTCAATATTAATTTTTTAATGCTTCGAATGACTTTACACATTTTTTAACATTTCAAAGGCAAGATGGAACTAAAACAATTCCAGATACCCACAGCTCCTATACAAAAATATTCAGGAAAATATTAAATAATATAATTATATCAAATTATTTATATCCATTATATTAAGTTTTCCAATCATAGCTTGTCACGTGTCATTTTTATATGTGGGTTTATAATTAAATAATAATATTTCAAAAATATGACATATGTCTATACATAATTGGAGAGCTTATAATGAGTATGAGGAGGTTGACCTAAGTATTTCCCAAAATTAAACCTTGAACCCACTGAACTTTTATATTGAAACAATTTTTATTGAATTGTTCTGAATCAAAGTTCTGGAACTGAATCAATAATTGATCGATGAAACTTTCAAGAACTAAAAGTTAGTTATACTTTTTGAGTAAAATATATGTCTAATAATATCTCGTGGATTTGAACTTTGTCATATATATGCATGAACTTCTTTAATATCCTTCCCCTTGAAACCCCTTTTGTAGATTGCAACAGTTGATGCTTATTGGCATAGAAGTCTTGAGTAGGTTGATAACATAGATGAATGGGGAAGAATCATCCCTGACCCCACCAAGTGGCCTTCTTCAGTAAACGGAGTAGGGTTTCGAGACGTAGCAGATCAAGT
>JANTPZ010127976.1:0-15245 GCA_025593235.1 Vachellia pachyceras
GGCATTTGAGGACTTCTGCTACCTCAAATAATTATTTCTCAGTCATTTTTCACTCCGAAATCCCTTATTTACCACTTATTTACGAAAGTGCCACTACCCTTTCTACTTTGGCCATTATTTCCAAAATGCCATAACTTTTCCTACTCTTTCTTAATTCCAACCCTATCCTTGGTTGAATTTTGACATTTTTTTTGTCAACTTTGACTTTTTGGTCAACTTTGACTTTTGGATTGACTTTTGACCAAATTACCAAAATGTCCTTATTATTTGATGACACTTTGAGCCTTAGATCTTTCTTTCCTTTAGGCATTTTCCTCTATATTTTCCTTATTTATGGGCCTTAGATTATCACATAATTTACCGATCTAGCCTTTAGTTCAAACTACAGAAATGTGGATATTACAGCTAGAAACGAGGAGTGGTTTGGTGCAGGAAGCAAGATAATAATAACGACAAGAGATAAACACTTGCTGACACAATATAAAGATTTTCATGAGTATAAAGTTGACATGTTATGTGATGATGAATCCCTTAAGCTCTTAAGTCAGAAAGCATTCAAGAAGGATCACCCAGGCGAAGATTTTACAACTTTATCAAAAGTAGTTGGATATTCTGGTGGACATCCTATGGCACTTGAAGTCTTGGGATCATTTCTTTGTACAAGAGAACAATATGAATGGAGACGCACCATAGATACGTTGAGGCAAGATTTAAACAAAGAAATTTTAAGCCAACTTCGCATTAGTTATGATGAACTGGAAGAAAAATACAAGACAATATTTTTGGATATTGCCTGTTTCTTTAACAAGGAGGCCAAATTCAAGGTGGAAAACATGTTGAAAATGTGCGGCCTTGATGAAATAGTTGGAATTAAAGTTCTTACTGAAAAATCATTGCTAAATTCCTCCCAATCAAGGCAAACTGCAAAAGAAGGTCAAAACATGCATGATAGGCTACAAAAGATGAGAGTGAACACTGAATTCGAATCATGTCTACACATGGCGTTGGAAGAAGAGGCTTCAAAAGAATACTTGTATATGCATGATTTGCTTCAAGAGGTGGGAAGGACCATTGTCTTTCAAGAATCTCCAATTAATGCTGGTGGACGCAGCAGATTGTGGTCATTAGAGGATATCGATCTTGTGTTGAAAGAAAATAAGGTGATTTTTTTAAGTGCTATAGTTATTATCTATGTATCATTGTATTGCATTATTTGCTTCATATCGTATTATCCTTCATGGTGTTTCATCTTCGTCCATGTGCATTAGGGAACCGAACACGTTCAAAGTATAGTGTTGGAGACTCAAGAAGATTTTAAAGCCGAATGGGACCCTAACTGCTTTTCGAAGATGATAAATCTTAGATTGCTGGACTTGAGTAAGGTTTCGACAGAGCTTGAGTCTCTTCCAACTGCGTTGAAGTTTCTGAGATTGGATGATTATGCTGGGTATCGTCTGCCGTCAATTGAAAAATTATGTAATCTTGAAAGCCTTCAATTACGCAATAGCAGAATCAGAGAACTATGGGAAAGTTATCCGGTAAATATATGTAGATATATTTTTTCCCCTTAGCTTCCACCATATTGAATCATATACCCAACACACATTAGATGTTATCATACACATCTTAACTACTTCACTTTGAGAATACTGACTCATTCTCTCTCTGTTTTTTTTTTTTGGTGAACTGACTCATTTCTTTGTTGTGTCTTATTTGTCAATCAGGTTTTAAATATGCTGAGGATCATTGACATGAGCGGTTCAGAATTAAGTGAAACACCAGATTTCGGGGGAACACCAAACCTTGAAGAGTTGTTACTTAATGGCTGCGGAAAATTGACTAAGGTCCAAGGATCTGTTGGACAGCTGAAGAAGCTGGTTAAGTTGAGTTTGGAAGAATGTGTCGAACTTGTAACTCTTCCCACTGCAATGGAAACAAATAATCTACAAGAGTTCATTCTTATGGGATGCAGAAAGCTTGCGAAGCAGCCAGACTTCGGTAATGATTTGAGGAGCCTGTATTTCTTGAATGTGAGAAACACTAGTATCGCTCAAATTCCTTCAACCATAAGATATCTAGTGGATCTCAAGATTTTAGACTTGTGGGATTGCAACAAACTTAATTCCCTTCCTGCTGCTCTTTATGATCTTGCGTTAATTGCATGTCCAAGCAACTCCCTCAACCTTAGAAACGCTATAGCTAAGCTTAATCTCAGTGCACCACGTGTTCCAGAGGTAGTCATCTATATATCTTTTGTTTAATTTCTCATATTAGTATTTTCATGTTCTCACAATTTTAAATTCAGAATAAATTTATTATTTTTGAAAAACATTATGTCATCCATTTAATTAGTGTGCGAAAGCTAGATAACCCTAATTTGCTGCAAGGTAAATCTAAAATAATAAAACTTCTCAGTTTTTGTTGGTCTTCCTAAATATTTACTCCAGGTCAAAACTGTTGTTATGAGAGGGAGAGCCCTTTAACTTATACATCACACTGCACTTGGGACTCATCATAACACCCAGCTAGAGGGAAGGCAACTTGATCATCACCTCATCTGTTAGTGTCAGAGTTTGAGAGTCATTTGTAGATTATTAGTGAATAGTTTTTATCATCTTTAATTTGTATGAATATTCTCCTCCCTTTAATCTCCTTAACATTATTTGTCTTTTTGGGGGGGGGGGTACTCTTTGCTGAATGGGCCCATTATTATATTTCGATTTGCAATTTGTTCCCCCTGAAATTATCAATATCTTTTTGTTTTTGGGCTACAGCGTCCTAGGGATCTGCAGGGTCCCATCCACATTTTACTTGGGTTAAGAGCAGGAGAAAAAATCTCAGAAAGGTTTGGAGATTCTAGATACGGGTGGGGTAAGGATTTCTCAGGTGAATTTGTAACCATAACAGCAGACATGCAGAGTGTTGCGGATTACGATGAGAGAGAATGCTGGGGGATTGCCGTATGCCTTTTACTTAGCCCCTTATCTCAAGCACGACGAAGTTACATGGTTTGGAGGTTCCAAGGTAAAAGCGATGCCAAAAAAGGTGAAATGCGTGAAATCTTGTGGCCGGATGAATATGATGATGAATGGGGTGTTTATATAGGATTTTACCCTTTTGATAACTAACAGTGTCGACCACATCCAAGTGATGAGGGCCGAGCCACCCAACTGGATTTAACTCTTTCTTTTCTAACATCCAAGGCTGTTAGGGATGTCCGTAATTTGGCAATAATGGGATGTCGATGGCGTCTGGCAAGTAAATATGAATTTGATCAGTGGGAATATAGCACATACTAACCCTTCTTCTGGACATGGCTCCCCTAAGAACAGGTACTCCTCTCGTAAGTCAGAACAACATTAAAATTTCGTTGATTCTGCTTTAAATTTTAACAACTTTCTAAATTTTTTTTGGTGAAATTCGAAACCCATTACTAAATTATTATTAGATCGATTCTGTCCATGGGCAAGTTTCAGCCACAAAGTAATTGTACGAGTATTGCCTAACCTAAGACTCATGAGTGGTGTATCAAATATCACCACTTACCCATCCTGTGTGAAATTCAAATTAACTAAATGATCTGCACACGCATTACCTTCCCTATATATACACATGTATGACTCTAACGTGTTATTTTATGTAAACAATTTTCAACAAATTGCATTCTACCTGTTCACCAATATTTCAGCTTTTATTGTTGAACAGTTTCCCAACTTCATTGAGAACCCTTCTATAAATCTTCCATCTCTTCTTCGCAGCAAACCTCCACATCCAACTTGTGCATTCTATCTTTTGGATGGCCCATTCAAGTTTACCCATCCACCCTCCGATTCTACTCAGCTTACAAGCTGTATGGTTTTCCTTCTTCCTCCAATCCCATATTTCTGCTGTGTTAGAGATGTTTCTCTGACACAACTCATTATGATTGCCTATGTATCTTCTGTCCTTCTAAAAGTTTCCTCAAACAGTGTCGTACTTCGCTATTGCCATAACTTCCAGCAAGTTATTCCAAATATTTTTCCCCTCAGTTCATCTCTTATGGTTAGATTCCACCTAAACCAATCAATACCATTTAGTTGGTCGAATTCTATTCCACTCTTAATCCCTGCCAGGGTTATCCATACGGCTCTTTCTATTGAACAATCTTTCAGCACATGCATTCTTGTCTCTATAGCGCTTCTTGGCATATGCAACACATTGCAGAACCTCACACCAATATACCCCTCCTCTCTACTATCAATAGCCTACCATGTATTGATAGGCTATTTGTCATTAATCAACTTGATGTAAATTCTACACTCAACGGTATTAATGGTTTTGACGACATGTGTGTGTGCGTGTTTGTTAAGCATCTGCATTTTACTACATAACAGGAATTTTGTGCGGGTGCCAAAGAGAATTTGGATAATCCCAGCCAAGGAAAAGGCAAGCAAAGGCACGAGAAGAGGAGCATGAAATGCTAATTTTCGTGTTCACTGGGCAAATAAATTCGGAACGCTATTATATTCACTGGAGATTTGGGTTCAATGGATTTTCGGTTTGATTCTTTTAGAAAATATCATCATACATTTTTCTGGTAACATATGTTAAAGGAATTTTGTCCCGATAAGCGTAGGAATGTCTCCTCCCCAAACAAGCCCATTAACGATAGT
Source organism: Vachellia pachyceras (assembly GCA_025593235.1). Classification (NCBI taxonomy): domain Eukaryota; kingdom Viridiplantae; phylum Streptophyta; class Magnoliopsida; order Fabales; family Fabaceae; genus Vachellia; species Vachellia pachyceras. Next base: position 4,653 of record JANTPZ010127976.1, read on the forward strand.
CAAAGAAACACTTTTATTTAAAAAGATTTTCTTTAGAAAAATGTTAATAACATTTTTCAAACATATTGTCCATTTCTTTCAAGATATCTTTGGGGATTATTATTTGCATCCTAAGACTTAGAAAAGAAACCAGCGGCTTATATATTAATGTAGAAAAAGCTTATGGAAGCAAGTGGCGCATTTTGGTATTAATTAACGTTAATTTTTTTTTCGTAAAACACATATATTAACTTAAGAGAAACTAGCAAAATGGTATTAATACTCACATCGTAAAAGTTTACGTGTATTTTTCGACTTCAAAAATTATATGGGTATTTTTACACTTCAAAGGCCACTATATAGACACTATTACGATCACGTCAGTGTTTTCAGTTAAGCTGTGATTTTGTGTATCGCTTGCTTTGTTATTGGGAAAATTACTTTAAAGTCTCACGCTACGAATTAATTACTCTAAGGTTTCAAGAGGTTGTTAATGGCAGCAGCTTCACTTGTCAATGGTGCTCCTCAACTTGTTATTAACAACCTCTTGGGACCTTAGAGTAATTAATTCGTTATCACAGGATCTAAATGCAATTCTCCCTTATTTTTTCTTGGGTTATTGTATATTTTTCTTCTATATATTATTCTATATTTCATTTTCACAGAAATTGTCAGAAGTCATAACTGCGCACATGTAAAATTAAAGTGAATGCTCATGTCTCTATGTTTATATTAGACTTTGGATCCTGATGGATCCTCTTTTGATGGCCGGACTATTTTATTAGAATATCTAACTAACCAAATATTATATAAATTAATAAGGGATTTAATTTTTATCTATTGAAATCTAATATATATATATATATATTAGATTGTAATTATATGTTAAGTATGTTACAATGATTTAAATGAGAATAAGTCATATGTATTATATCTTATTAGATAAGATATATAAAGAGATTATAACAAACTGATAAAAGATATTATTATCCCAAAATATCTTTATGCACGTTATTCCTATATAAAGGGGGCACTCCCTTCGGTTTGAATTACTCCTGACCATTGATATACAACATATGTTCTTTATTCCACACTTGCATTTTGTTCTTCTCTCCAAAAACAACTTAAACAAATCAACCCTAAATGGCGACGGCGTTACAGAACATGGCCACCACTGCTGACGAATATGATAGAATCAATAATTTGATCGATGGAGAAGTAAAACCATGGATTCCGATGTGTAAATTTAAAGAACTTGTATGCGAGATGAAGAAAACTATCAATGAACTTGAGAGGTCTCAATTCTATCATGATTTTCATGAGGAGGTACAAAGAAAACCAATTTCTGAGGGCATACACAGCGTCTTGGGATTAGAGTTAAAGTTGCAAATGTTAATTTATGGCATTGGCAGCATCTCAAATGAGGAAAACAAATCTCCAAAGTGGCAGCTGAGTCTTGCAATATTGATGAAGAAGGATTTCAATTGGATTGGGGATGTGGAATCCCATCCTTTCTGAGATTGATATCCAAGTTTTAGAATCTTTCGGTTGCAAAGTCTTATCCATTAATGAACATGGAAGGAGGCAAGCCCTGAAACCAACCTTGTTCTTCATGCCACACTGTGATGTAGACTTGTACAACAACCTCTTGGAAGCAAATTGGGAACCAGAACTATTAAATAATGTTGTTATATTTGGTAACAGCTTCGCCTCCTATATCGAGGATTTTGCAATCATGTCAAGGCTCTTCCCTTCAAATGACAGGAAAAGAAAAATCTGCATTACACTGAAAAGGTTGGGTCGTATTTTGGCAGCTCGAAAATTTACAAGAGAATTCGAAATGAGAAAAATTTCTTGTGACCCTAAGGAATTTGATCAATATGCAGATCCCTGTGATAAATCTTTTTCAGATTTAAAGTGGCATTTTTTCAACCCTCTCACAACAAGAAGGACACGATTGATGAGAGAGAATGTTATGAATGAACATTGTGTATCTATGAGAGTGAATGTAAAATTGGGGGAGGGAGGATAGCTTGTTTTAAACAATGTACAGAGTTAACTATGAATACATTGTTTTAGCTATGATTCAAGTTACATATTTTGATCTTATATGAATTCAAATCACATATGCTTATATATGTAATTTACATTTTGATTATATATAATCTTATATAATGTTGTGGTATCAAGTGAGTTGCCATTTTGATACTTATTTGTCAATTCCAACACATTAACTTGTTAATGCAAGCACTCTCATTTATCGATATAATATAAATTTGTAATATAATCTGACTTAAGGTTACATATTATGATTTATGATAATAATTTTATATAATATTATGATACAAAGCGAGTTGCCATTTCTAACACATTACATATCAATGCCAACACATTAATTTGATGTGTTTAAATTAAAATAATATATTTATAAACTAGATAAGGATTTAATCGGTTATTCAAAAAACATAAATATACGATGAATATAATTTTTTCGTTGTTTTTTCATTATATGTATCTATAATCAAAGGGTGGTACTTCTCTGTTATTAGACCATGATTGATCCTTCCAATCGTCTCTCGTTGACGAATTCATCGCTCGATTGATCCTTCCAATCGTCGCTCAATATTAGATGGCATGTGAGAATGGAGATGTTGAAGATGTGGTGGTTGAGGTTATGTGATCAAATACATATATATGGCTTCTCGATATTGAATCATATTTTATAGGTTTAACGAAAGAGGAAGTTAAAAAGGTAATAGACAAACAATTACTCTTACAAAAGCCGCATAGAGGCTTATTAAGGAAGAGTTGAAAAGCATATTTGGAAATGAATACACATATGACCAATTTATGAATAAATTTAATCAGTTGAAAAGGTAATAGATAAATTATGTCTTATTTTTGGAAACACAACTGCTTCTGGTTCAAATCAACGTCCTTCCACCAAAAGCACTTCTATTGGTGATAACAGTGAAGAAGGTAGTATATTTTATCATGAGGAAGATAGTTCTTAAGCAAAGAAAAAGACAAAAGTTAGTGCAGATGCTAAGAAAAGGAATGCAAGAGAAAACGCTCAAGTGGTATTTGCTAATGTTTTGACAATTTTTGGAGAAACCGCTAAGAAGAAGATTGAACTTATGGAGAAGATGAATGCGAGCCAAGTGACAATATCATCTACTAATGCCACAACGGAAGTAGTTGGACAAAGTAGTGTGCAACCTGTTTAAATTGAAGGACTTGACGGCATTGACGATGCTTCTTTTGCAAAGGCTATGAGTTATTGAAAGAAGATCCTTTATGGAGAGATATATTTCTGATATTATCAGACAAGCAGAAGAAAGATTTAGTTCTCAATCTAGTTTAGTATATCTCATGATATATTATATTTTGGTTCTCTAATATCGTTGGTTCTTTAAATCTTTATACGTAAATCTATAACTTTATTAAGGTTCTAGAGTATCGTTAGTTCTCAATATATTACCTTTCTATAAACATTGTATTTGAATTGATCGAATTATAAATGTTATTTTAGTTATACTATCATTTAGCTCTTAACAAAAAATTGTTGATTTGAAGGATACTTGTGATGGATTTGACAATTAGGAGCTTGATATAAGATTCTGATAAAGAAGAGCTCCAAAATATTCTGATACCGTAATATTTTATTATTATTTATTATATTTTTAAACTTTAGTTAATGTTGGTTTTATATTTTTATTTTTATAATTATTTTATTTTATTTTAAATTATTTTATTATTTATTATATTTAATTTTTATTATTTTTTATCATGTGATGGTAAAATAGTTGACTTGACCTGCCTTACCTATTTCCAATTCACAACACCTTTTTAAAATTGAAAACAAAAAACCTAAAACCAAAAATAATTTCAGCTTTTAAAAATTTTGAAAATTAAAACTCAAAACCATTCCGAACAAGACTTTAGCAAAGCCAATGTTTCTGCTCTTCTCTTTAAAGTTTATATGAATTTTTAGAATCCCTCTGGAGCCGCTCTAACATTTTGGAGATCAAGGGTGAGGCAGCCACTTCTTTGTATATAAAGCCCATAAGGGGGTTCGGCGCTACTGACATTGCCATGAGAGCTACATGTGAATGGGCGTCTGCAGCCTGGTTATGCTTTCCCAGTTTGTATTTGATAGAAAATTAGTATCCCAGCAACTGAGGTAGACAAGCTCCTTGCTCTGGTGTCTGGATAGTTTGATCTAGTAAGTGTTTCAAACTCGCGTGGTCTGTCCGAATTACAAATGGATGACCGAATAGGTAATGTCTGAACTGGGCGACTGCCTCTGTGATGGCAAACAACTCCCTCACATATACTGATTGGTTTTGCATTCTAGTCGAGAGTTTCTTAGAGAAGAATGCCATAGGGTGCTGCTCTTGACTCAGTATAGCTCCTACTCCTATTCCCGATGCATCCATCTCGAGATTGAAAGGCTTGGTAAAGTCGGGTATGGCTAGCACAGGGGCCTTCGTGAGAGCATCCTTCAATTCTTCAATTACGTCCGTCCAAACGAATGCTTCTTTGCCTAACAGCTGAGATAGTGAGCTGGCCTTTTAAGCATAATTCCTAATGAAACGTCTGTAATAAGCCCCAAGAACCCTCGTAATTGGGCCACATTCACTGGTCTGGGCCACTTCTGAACAGCATCCACCTTCTCGGGGTCCACTTCTATGCCTTTCTCCAAGACAATATGGCCCAAATAACCAATGCGTTTTCTTCCAAATGAGCACTTCCATCGCTTGGCAAATAAACGATGTTACTGCAACTGCTCCATTATCAATTCAATGTGTCATAAGTGTTGGTCCCACATATCACTGTAAATAAGTATGTCATCAAAAAATATCAGCATGAACCTTCATAAGAATGGTCGGAAAACACTGTTCATCAACGTTTGGAAGGTCACCGGTGCGTTGGTGAGTCCAAATGGCATCACGAGCCACTTATATAGCCCCAGGTGTGTATGGAAAACTGTCTTTTCCTTATCAGCCTCTTTCATCAAAATCTGGTGATATCCAGATCTTAAATCCAATTTGGAGTAGTAAACAGATCCATGTAACTCATCAGAAGTTCATCCACGGTAGGCATAGGGAATGCATCTTTGATGGTAATGGCATTCAAGGCTCTATAATCAATGCAGAATCTCCATGTGCCATCTTTCTTCCTCACCAATATGACAGGAGCTGAAAAAGGGCTGGAACTGGGTTGAATCAAGCCGTCCCATAGTAATTCATTCACCATTTTCTCAATCTCATTCTTCTAGCTCACCGGTATCGATACGGGTGAACCTTCACAGGGCCCTTACTAGGTAGTAAGTCAATGCCATTCTCATGACCTCTCTCCAACGACAACTTATGGGGCACGGCGAACGCTGCCTCAAAACGATGCAGTAGCTCCGTTATCTCTTCTGCCACCGTATTCTTGTCATCCTTGCCAGCATCTGATGACGCGACTCGGTCAATCATGAAATATTCTGCTGCTCCATAATTTTGATTAATCCTTGTTAAGTGGTGTAGTTGAGCTTGTGTGATCTGAAACCCCCTAAATCTCTTCAAGATGATGAACTGATTATCTTGGTAAAGTTTGAGTGTTGAGGTGCTGTAATTAGCCACGTGGGGCCCCAACATTTCCAGCCAATCTGCACCAATAACTATGTCTACAGTTATAACAGGTAACACAAAAAGTGTCAGCGTGATCGTGTGGCTATTTACCTGTACAGGGATGTCCCTTACCAACTCAGTGCTTGCAGGATCTGTCCACTGCCTCCCAACACTCTAAGTTCGGCCGTGGGCTCCGATGGAAGATTTAGATGTCGTACAATCCTTGGATGGATAAATGCATCGGAGCTACCCCCGTCTAGGAGTATTTGAACCTGGGTCCCATAAATGTTTCCATGAAATTGAATGGTGGCAGGGCCATGTGTCCCTCTCAGAGCATGTAAGGATAGGTGATGCAACGTGGCCTCCACCTCGGGTTCTCTTTCTGTCACATCCATGGAGCTGTGATATTCCTCGTCGTCACCCACCAACATCATGAGTTGCTTGTTCGGGCATCCATGAGTTGGCAAAAATTTTGCATCGCACGTATAACAAAGTCCCTTCTCACGTCTGACTTGGGCCTCCGTCGATATGAGCGTTTTGATGGGGAGCATCTTAAGTGTGGGTAACAACGGGGTAAATGTGCCTTGCTCGCCCTTCCGTCAGTCGTGGAGCTACTCGACAAGCCTTGGGTGTACGTAATTTGGGCTGTGAATGGGGGGCCTCTGTTATGTAAATATCCTCCTACCTGAGCCTTATTGGGTAGGGCATGCATGTTGTGTGTCTCCGTAAATAGGCAAGTGAGCTCGATGGCATTCAGCACTGATATGGGACGTTGCACTAACACGTCACGTAGCAATTCTGGTAATAGGCCTTCCACATAACAGGCAAGCAATGCTGTCTCTGTGACGTCTTCAGTTCGATTGGCGAGGGCCAAAAATTTCTGGTTATATTCTTGGATATTTTCCCCCGTCGATCGCTGCGTGAGCTTGAACAGTCTAGCTTGGGCACAATAAAATTGCGACGGTCCTATTGGGTCTCCACTGCTCGTGCGAAGGCATACCAATGTGGTACGTGGCTTGCTTTCTCTAACATATGAAACCAAGGCAATACTTCTCCATCCAGATGTATTGCTGCAATGACTAATCGCTGTGGATCTTGTATGTTATAATATTTGAAGTATTGGTCCGCCTTAAAAAGCCAGTCCAACGCATCCTTACGTCAAACCTCGAGAAATCTAGCTTCACTGATCAAAACGGTGTTGAAGCGTTTGTGTTGTTTCCTGTAGATGTATTCGAAGGTGACGAACTCCCAGGGCTGGCGAATTGCAACTGCTCAAACCGATGACTCATCTGGTCCAATGATCTGACCACCGTCTGCAGTAGCATCCCCATCTGATCTAATTACGAATCTACGTTCTGAAAGCGACCTCGAGAGTCTTCTATGTACTTGCTCATCTTTTTCATCCTGGTGTTGTCAGCCATTGCTACACAGTACTCTCAATGAAAGCACCAAATTGTACAAACTAATGCTCACAGATAAGAGACATTCATAAAGTACTCCTTATGGATGTAATAATATGCCAAACGTCGTTACAGAGTCATGCAGACGTATCGCTATGTGCAATGGAAATAACAAAAAGAAGTTACAATGCTCATACAGAAAGAAGACAAAGAGAGAGAGAGAAAGAAGTTACAATGCTCGCAGAGAAAGAAGACAAAGAGATATATATATATATATTCCAATTCTTGCCATCCTTCTCTAGCTGTTTTGTCCTTATTATACTAGATCCTCCAATTCTCGAATCTTCCATGACTTCCTCTTAATTCATTGGCTTCTTCTTAACTTTCCCGCTTTGTGCCTCTCGTGTTGGTCTGTGCCTCCTTCTTCTGTTGTTGGGCCTCTTGGATTTGGGTCTGTTACAGGCAACAAACATGCTTGAAAAAATCAAATTGAAGTTTTTTAATAATTTGATCATACACAGTTAAGGCTAAATTCTTATAATTAACAATAATTCAATCTCTTTATTAATAATTAATTAAATTATAAATAAATTAAATTACAATATCAATCCATATTCCCTATAATAATGATCGTTTGAAATAGTCATTTACAGTACAATGATATACAATTTATGTGCACATGGAAGGAATTCTAAATTTACCCGCTACTCCTTATCTCACATGTAATTATGCAATGTTACTTCAAAGCTCTCAACGAGAGTCTACAAAATCTTAAATATAAATATATTAATATATCTCTCAGAGACTCTCTTGAATGACTAATATTACTCTAAAGCCTTAAAATATATACACAGTAGAACTTATATGAGAGAAGAAAGGAGTCATAAAGGAGGACTAAATAAAACACCCTCGCATTGGCGCACAATACATAGGATGAGTATGAAATTTGTGAGGTACTAAATAAAAAATGTATACACAAAAAGCTTGAATTTTGGCAATACATATTAGTCATGAAAGAGAGAGAATGAACTTGAGTGGAAGCAGGTGATAGAGTAAGAGATGGAAAAGTGAATACGTGGCAATAAAGAAGTATAAAGTGTTGTAGATGAATAAAATAAGATGCTAAAGGAAAATGGTGATTGACATAACGAAGCATGAGAGTGAGAGGAAGGGGAAGAGGAAGAATACCTCTGCAGTGTGGTGCTGCGGTGATGAGGTATGTTTGGTGTGAAACGAGGGAAGTCTTGTCTAGGAGAGAGGCTAGGGTTTGGGCTTCATTATTAAAGCAATATTTTTTTAAAAAAAATCAATTGTAACAATAATACTATTTTTATTTATCACTATACCCTATATAAAATCTATAATTCATTATTATTTTTAGTATCGTTTATTATTATATTATTTTCTAGGAAAAATATATTTTTTATAAAACTTCTCGTACTTTATTTCATATAATTAATTTATAGATCCTCTGTCATAATTTAACTCTCCAAACCCTGAAAAATTTAGGATATTACAATTATAATGCACAATCCCTTGCTACGATGATTAAATTTAAGCGACAACCTTAATATGACAATGTAAGGTTAACAAATATATCTCTATTTTACTGACAAACGATTCATCCAACAACTGAATTTTAAGTCAAAGCATGAATTTATCTAAATTCTCTATGAAAATAAGCTTTCTCAAGTCAAATTTAATTAGTTGCAAAAACAATCCAAGTGGTGGCCACTGGCCAAACACTAGGAAGCATTAAGCATTGGTTAAACTCAACACATCATTAAATTCTAAAAGAGAGAAAAGGTTTAGTCTTAGACCATATGAAGGTTCAAACTAATCCTAGAACAAGAGTACGGTTTAGCTACTTATAATCAGCAAAGAACAAGAAATAATACATGGAGTCTCCATGTCCATTTCAGAAAAATGAGAAAAGAAAAGTAAAGAATATTAGAAAATAATGAAAGAGGCTTGAATCTCTTCAATTCTTCAATGTCAAGCTCCAATATCTTCAAAATACAAAACCCTAGCACCACTTTTCTTTCAACATGTCAGTTTGTCATACAGTCCTTAATTTTAAGGAGCACTAATTCGATTTGAGTCAAATTATCGGAATTGATCCAATAGTTAAAAAGGTCTATGAAATAAAAATTATTTTTCCGAAAAGGTTTTGAGATTGTAGAATTTTATTGGTTGTTTGGGTGCCCGACGATTTACTGAAAATCACAGCAATATACTTCATCACTATAAACATAGCCTTAAATATATGTTTGTGCAACTTCAAGTTGCTAACAAAGAAATATTTACTTCTTTTCAAGTCCTTGTATATCTTTTCCTTTATTTGTATTGCAATTTCTATTTAACTCATTATTTGATCTCCATCACACAGACATGAAGCAAAACTAGTTGAAGAAATTGCCACAAACATATGGAACAAATTATGTAATCAACTGCCATCTAATTGTGAATATTTAGTGCCTGTTTGGGAAGCCATTTTCCCAACGGGCATGCTTGCCAAGATAAAAACCATCTCAAAATTTGTAAAAACCATCTCGAAATCCATAAAAACCATCTTAAAATCCGTAAAACCATCTTGAAATCCACAAAATGCCTCGGAATCTATAAACTCCATACTCCTAACGGAGTTCCCAAACACACACTTAGTTGGAGACATGCAGTCAAAAGCAGAAAGAATAATCTCCTGTCTAGAGATAGGATTGTATCATAAATGTTTCATAGGAATTTGGGGAATGGGTGGAGCAGGCAAAACAACTCTAAGTCGTGTTGTGTATGATACTGCCAATAAGAAAGGCAACTTTGACGCTACTTGTTTTCTTACCAACATAAGGGGGGATTCAAAAAAAAATTGGCTTAGTTCACTTGCAAAAGAAGCTTCTTTCTAATCTTCAACTAGGAAAGCCAAATAATATAAAGGATTCATTTCATGGAGCGGAGATAGTAAGAACTTTTTTACGTGATAAAAAAGTTCGTTTAGGATGATGTGCGCCACAGAAGTCAACTAGATAATTTGGCTAGTGTGACACCTCCTATTTTCCCCCTATACTCTTATTATAGATCACTTAAGAATCACTCTTGGGCCTTAGACACCAAGAATTTGTCCAAAATTGTAAACTAGAATTTTGAAAATCGGAACAGACGCTGGTACTGTTCACAGTGCCATTTTTCAGTTTTCTGGCCCAACTTTAAAAAATCATAACTAATTCTAGAAAAATCAAAACTGAGTGATTTCAATTTCTAAATTTTTCTTATTAAGTGAACTATAGGGGAAAAATACTCATGGTTTCCAATTCTTGCCCATTTGATACAGTTTATTCAAAAACCACAGACTGTCCGAAATGGCTCCTTCCAGTTTTCCAGATTTTACCTCAATCTTTGGAAAATTATAACTCTCGAAATACACATCCAAATTTCGAAAAATTTATATCATTTTAAATCTTAGGATGTCTAGTTTCTTACTGGAAAATTTCAGCCCATTTGGAGCTCATTTGATATTTTAAATCGCCACTGGAAACAGATTCATTTTTCAGGGCCTTTGGAACCCCTTTAGCTTTGAAACCAATTTTCTTAAAAATTTA